>JAPYYV010009487.1:0-11902 GCA_030522625.1 Copidosoma aretas | reverse complement strand
TGTTTGCTTCTCATCAACAAGAAAGAATAAACGGGGAGCACCACAAAACCAAAACCCATGCGGAAAAAAAAAATAAATAAAAAAAAAAAAAAAAAAAAAAAAAAAAAAAGCTACTGGTACTTCTTCTTCTACTACTATTACTACTACTAATACTACTTCTTTTTCACGGTATGTGTTACCTTGTCGTAGACCGTACTGCTTGCAGCATAGATCGGGTAAGGGGGTCTTGAAGAACTAACGGCATGCCACCTACTCATGTATAGAAGTCAGTGGCAGTAATCACATTTCTCTTCTATACACACACTATACGGACACAGAAGTGACGGAGCTCGGTGGTATGCTTTAGTTTGGGCGTTTGTTGTCTCTTGCTGCACACACACAAAATCAAAACACTTTTTACACACTGTCCTGTTCCACACTACTCTAAATTTCTTTGTCTCTAAACAAAACCCTTAAAACACTTACATACATATACACTAGCCCGGTTCCGTGTTCTAACCGCCTCTGATAGAACGCGGAACTGACGAGGGAAACACATCACAAACACACATACCCACACTACCCAGTTACCAAGTTTACCATTTCTGGGACATCCCAAATGAATGCGTCTGGCCCCTCATAAGTAGATATGCCTTCTGTAAGTAGATCTGCTTTGTTTACTGTCCGGTGCGACCAATAAGCGTCCAAGGGAGATTCTGGGAAGGGAGGCGATACCAAGATTGCAGCTTTCGTGCCGAGTTGACCCGAGCTGTATGTCAATCCTACTGACTGCAAGACGGGCATCCTACGCCTAGCAAGGTCCAGTCAATCAGCTTGCGCTAAGAGAGGGGTGCGTTCGAAGTTGCCTTGGCTGCGGCGCTGCTGTAGTTTTTGGCACTGGCGTGGGGTTTCCGTGCTGGACTAGCATGAGGGTGGGCGGTTTCTGCTTCGCTCTCCGTTCGCTTAGCTTGGGGGGTTCTGGCCTGAGCTTGTCAGGTCCCTGTATTAACGTGGCTGGGCCATCATGATCGTGCTTTTTTTTTAGGGTGGCGAGTGCGTCCTGTTGTGTGATGTCTGCCAGAAGCATTCCAGAGAGTAGATCACTTAATGGTTGGGGTATAAAGCTCTAGGGAGCAGAGGTGGGTTAGCGAGATAGGGCGTTCTATGTTCCGGGATTACTCACCCAGTTTGATGCCATCTCTTACAGACATGTGTTGGAGAGGCCACTTCTCGGCCGGCTGCCTCCATTGACGGAAGGATCTAGATGGGTCGGTAAGGATCCTAGAATGAACAATTTTATCACAGCTATGGTCTTTAGATTTACAACCAGAAAGTAAGAAGAGGTTAAAGCGAAAATAGAGGAGGTTGGCTTGGAGACGGTGTTAACGAATTCCTTTGACAGTAGGTTACCTAAGCATGTAGAAGAAGAGCAGCTGCTCGAACAGAAACAAACGGCGTTCGAGGCTCTTGCCAAACTTTGTCGGACCTTGCTGCCCTGATCGTCAAGCATAAAAACTCTGCTAAAACGATCATAGACAGTGTAGGTCTGTCAGCCGAGGCATTGGGTACCATACGGCATCTTTGGAAAAGGGTGCTCAGTGAGACCAGCTGCAAAAAGAAGACTGCTGCAGCGAAAAAGAGCAACAATGGTAATAAGAAGCGGGGGCAGGGAGGAGAAACCCATGGCCCTAATAAGACCTTTTTAAGAGTACAAAAGAAGGGCTTACCCCTGCCCTGAAATCTTAGAGTGACTTGGCCAAGTCTCAGAAGGATGGTGATCAATGGACAAAAGTGGAAAGAGAAAAGTCAAAAAATAGGCGGAAAAAACAAAATGAAGAGACAGCAGAGGACAATGAACGACCCCTAAAAGTCACTAAAAGGGCCGCGTCAGAGGGCTAAACCAAAGGCGATATCGGTGAAATCCAAAGGGGGTGAAACGTACGCTAAAGGAAAAGAGAGCAGGAGATGTCCTCGTCGAGCTGAGGGAGACCACACCCGAACTCCGCGACAGGTCTGCCGAGGCGTTGAAAAAGGCTGTGGTGGGCACTGGTGAAGTTCAGACTCTTGCTCTGCATCTGACCTGGGAGATCTGAGACGTGAACCCCACGTTACCTAGGGAGGATGTGGTGGCTGCAGTAAAGGGCTGTTTCAGAGACGAGGCAGCCCCGGACGTGGTCATGCGGCTTTTGGCTGGTACCATCAGGGGAGGCCCCTGCATAGGTAGTGGTAGTTCTCGACAGGTGGGACCACTTAAGGCTGGGGAGGTCAACTGTAGGATGCAGCATAAGTCCAGGTCAAAACGCTGCTTTAAGTGCCAAAGCTTTGGCCACATTGCCAGCCAATGTGGTGGACCTGACAGGTCCGGGGTGTACTGGAGGTGTTGCCAAAAGGGTCACATTGCACAAGGCTGTTCACAAAAAGAAGTGAGCTGCTACTTGTGCAAGAGCGTGACACCGAAGATAGACGTCCACCACATCGCTAGGACTGCTAAGTGTAGAACTTTACAGGTGGCTACAGAAGCTTCTCAGAGGAAATGGCAATGATCCCGCAGGTGAACCTTTATAGAACTGTGCTTATGCATGACTTGCTGGATTAGTACGCACGAGCCTGGGATGTGGACACAGTCTTTATCAATAAGCCGTCAAGCACGCTGCCGGAACGTGGCTGGTACAGCAACCGTACTGGATGTGCGGCCATCCTGGTGCGCAGTGACAAGTTCTCCGTCTCCAATACCAGAGACGAGGCGGGGTCTTCCTGGATCAGGTGTGGTCATGTGACATACATATGTTGCCACATATCCTCTAATCAAGCCACTGGCGTCTTTAGAGAGCGGCTTGCCGAACTCGAGGATGCTGGTTACGTGTGCAGAAAGAGTAGTGACGGGAGAGCATTAGGAAGAGAGATGTTCCTGCCTTTACGCTAGATGAATTAAATACGGTGATATCGGAAACGCCTGGTCGAATGGCCCATGGTCCGGACTAGGTGCTATCTGAAGTCCTGACGATCATTGCCTCGGAGAAGCTATACGTACTGCTAAAAATAATTAACGCTTGTCTGCGCATTAGCGTGTTTAGCAGGCGTTGGAAGATAGAAAGGATCTTTCTTCTGGATAAGGGCAAACACCCCCCCCCTCCCCCCCTCCTAGTCCCGTCGTCATTCCGGCCACGGTGCATATTGGACACTAAAAGTAAATGGTTCGAGGGGCTCATTCGTGCTTGCATGCAAGCGGAAACTATTCTCTTGTACATCTAGTATGAGTTCCGCAGGGGACGATCGACGGTCGTAGCGATTAACGATGTTCTAGAGGCTGTAGAAAGGGCCTGGGAACAATAGCATAGAACAAGGAGCTTTTTCGTCCTGTAAACCCTTGACGTCAAGAACGTTTAACTCGGCTCGTTGCTCCGATATAAGAGAAGCATAACGAAGATAAAAACTACTAGATTTTCTTAGAAATATCCTGGATAGCTATCTTCAGGATCGTGTTCTCTGGTACGACACCAAAGTTGGCCAAAGAGAGAGACGGCTGACGTCGCGGGTGGTGCAGGGCTCGGCGCTCGTCCCTGACCTCTGAAACCTCGTGTACGACGAACTGCTGCGCCTTAAAATGCCTTCGGGGGTCTGCTTGACGGGTTTCGCTGATGACATCGCGTTGCACATCACGGCTAGATCCCCCGAGGAGGCCGAGCGCAAAATACGGTGGGCGGTCGCAATTGTGGCTGAGTAGCTGCGGGACAACGGTTTCAAACTGGCGATATAGAAGACGGAGACTGTTTTCCTCGCCAGGCAGAGATGGTTTATTACGGATTTTTGTGTGAACGTTGCGGGTAAGGCGGTATGTGCAAGTATGGAGGTGTGCTACCTAAGAGTGTGGGTCGACTCTCGACTCACCTCCCAGGATAACATCAGAAGAGCAGCTGAAAAGGCCGCTAAGGTTGCGGGAGCGCTCTCTCGGTTAATGCCGAATGTTGTTGGGCCGCGAAAAGCCAAAAGACAGCTGCTGGCGTCGGTCGCCAACTTAATACTGCTATACGTCTCGGAGGTATTTGCGGACGCGCTAGCGAGGCAGAATGTCCGGAAAAAGCTCACTGTGGTACAGCGTCTTGGATCTATCCAAACCGCTTGCACGTACCGCACAGTTTCCTTTGCAGCTGTTATGGTAATTGCAAGAACGATCCCTGTCATGCCTTGCACATAAGCGAAGAGAAAAATTTCTGTCCTCAGTACCAAAAGCGATGGCGACGGACGGGAGAAAACGATAACGACGTGTCAACAAGAGTAGGATGATGCAGAGGTGGGTGGATGGACACATCGGCCGATACCGGTTCTGCAACAGTTGCTGGAGAAAGAGCATGGCGAGGTAAATTCTCTTACTTAGTTTCTATCCGGGCACAGCTAGTTTAATGCCTATCTCTATCGCATGTCGGTGATAGCATTTTTCAGATGCACTTCCTACCCTGCGATGGAGAATGACGTTGAGAATACATTGTCCCCGAGATGCTCAGATCCGAGAATGCATGGAGGGTGGTAAAGGGCTATGTTGAGTCGGTAGTTCGCAAAAAGAAGGAGAAGAAGATGGCCGCTACGCACCGCGCGTCGGCAAGGAAAGCAATGGTTATGTGAAAAAGTGTTAAAATTAATTTTACATAATTAAGAAGTCACTCATTATCCGATGTTGTACAATGAGCTGCAAAAAATATTTTCCAAAAGGAAACTTGATATGAAAAGCATTAACCCATAATTCTCATCTGTCTTTAACACAGTTAAAACACTACAATAATTTGTCCGGTTACTAGTAGTAGTTTTTGTCACAAATGTACATCACAAGCGCCCTCGGGCCCAGGGACAGCCCTGATCAGATGAATATGAAAGGTTAATGCTTTTTTTTCTACCGCGAATGTACCAGGGTGGCACTTGTATGATACGCGAAATTCTGAAATTAAAATTTTTCTTGCTATATTTTGAATAAATTTGCTAAGTCTAGAAAAAAATTAGGAATTTTTTAAATCGTTTTATCTTGATACTATAGCGTATTTTCGTCGTACACAGACGGATATCGCCCTATTGAGAAAGTTTGTGAAATATTTTGGCCCTTAAAATTGCTTAAATTAGGAAGCAAAATGAGAATAATGATAACAAATATGCATTCAAATGCTACACAAGTAGAGGGCTTGCTCACAACAAACAGCTTAGTTTGTTTGATGACTTAAATATTCTTCCACCTTAAAGCAATGAACAAGCAATTCTGCCAATGATCTACTTATCCAAGCAATTCTGCATTTATAAACGAGGCCTATCAAAAATAGTTTCTATTACAAACATCAAGCAAATAAATATTTTTTTTTTACGAATCAGTTACACTCAGTAAAGCCCACAAGCCGAGAAACGCAACAATCATCCGTGTAAAATGAATTTAAAAAGTTATAATCGATAAAGATCAAGTCGAATAAGTTAGCATGTAGATATATGTACGGTATCTTGTTTAGTCAAATTTATTTGACGAGTAACGAGTTTACTGTTCTGCTCTAACTCTATCTAATAAACAGATTTATTATGTTAATCCATAAAATTGTGAGTATCGTTTAAGTGCTCTTCTGTATGGTTAACCAAATCTGTTTTTAGGTAAGAGCTAAATGCTGACTAACAGTTATTCTAAGAGAAAACCACTGCGAATAAATTCGCAAAGATCTTTCTCAACATAAGTTCTTCTCTTTATTTTAAATAAAAAATATAAATTAATGACCCATCAGGATCATCATAAATGGTAATAAAGCTATTTTTATTATCTACATAATAGAATGGAACTATACAATGAATACGTCCAACATTGTTACTTAAATTATTTATGATAGTAATATGATTATTCTTAAAAATTATGAAATTATCATTCGAGTTGTGATGTAAAAAGCAGTTATACACCTTAATAGTATCAAAAATTACAGAAATGGTATCACAATTTAAAACAATTGTGAGATATTTTTTTTATTGCTTTACGAATAAAAAAACTTATTGGAGTAGATATTAATTTGTTTAATGATAAAATATCCATAAGTTGGATTTTATTGATTTACATAATCGCTTTTATGACCGGAATAAGGTACAACTATTTATTTTTATAGCTTGACTGCTATAAGCACGATGAAATAACATATTTATTTTCTTTTATAGATGGAAATACGTATATTTTCTATTTTTTATCATTTTTCTAAGATATTTTTTGTACGATTATTTAAGAACACCAAGATATTTGTAAAATATCAGTCATTTCTTGGTTTTCCTTCGATAGATTGCAATTATTCAGAGATAAACTATTCAGGAATTCAGGTTAAGAAAATTTTGTTTCTAAAAATAACTAAAAACTTATTTTACATCAAAACAAAATCTTATAAACTACTGTAGTAAGGTATTAAACTACGATTGAGTTTTAAGCTTCTATGATTATTAATGAAAATAGTTCTCGTTCTGCATCATAAAAATCTGTTAATAATTTTCAGATGTATGACCAATTTTTTATAAACCGTTTTTTAAACACACATTTTGAACTGTCTGATTTCAAAGCATCAACATTTTTCTTTTATCTTCCAACGGAATTTCATTATTAAAAAAAGATAGAGCTGTTAACTCCAGGGTCAAGTACAATAAACGTAAAACGAACTTTCTTACAGCTACCGCAGACATCTTGCTATCGATAGATTTATATTTGTATTAATTTTTTAGGAATTGAAGCTCTTATTATAGCGCTTTGGTAGCAATCAGTGCCTCAAACCAAACTTAAACATAAACTACTATAATGAATATAGAAATTTCTCTGTATTTCACGTAATCATTCTTAATATCATTTAAAAAGATTTTTCCAAACATAAAATTTTTTAAATAATAAATAGCTTTTGCCATCCATATAGCGTGATGTACGGGTCCGGGTGGATAAAAATTATAATTTTTCGATGATTCCCCTCCAAGAAAAATAGCTACGAATTTTAAAATCTCTTAGTAATCGTTACAAATCTGTTTTATATTTAATAATTTAGAAGAAAAATTTTTAATTTGTTCTTTTACATCCTGAACGGCCTTTGAATCTATATTCTCTAAGACTTTAGTTTCATATTGATTTTTATCTGTTTTTTTTTTTAAATCCTCGAACTTTTTGAGAACTTAAGTGTCAGGTCCTAATGTTTTTCCAAATTTTCCTTCAAAGACACATCTTGAAATTAATATGTAAATATGATGCATATAGATTAAATAAAGTAGCTCTTTACCCAGAAGCTGCTCAAATATAGTGCAGGCCCCATTCAAACGACCCGTATTACTAGCTGTATAATCACAGCATAGAGCTTGAATAGTATTTTCAGAGACCAGTTGATGAGAGTTTTAAAGACATTTTGAGCCTGATTTTTTCTTGTTGACGACTAAATCATACGTACTCCTAGAAATGGCTCTCCTAACTCATTTGTTACTATGATAGCTAGCCTATTATTAATTTATGTACGAGTGAGTCTGGCAAGTAATTTTCCATCCCAGTGTATGGCATTTGCTGTATTGAAAAATATTCGTGGAACATATTCTCTTATCTCCTCGTATCAGTTTTTGCGGTATGTTTGTCAAGCTTCATGGATCGATGTAGCATTGAGGACCAAATTCTTAGTATTCACCTCATAAGCTTCTGCAATGGCCATAAACAAATGCATTGCATCTCGTTTGCTTATTTTACACTTATCTAGTACAGTAGCGAGATTTTGAGCAATAATAAATTCTGTACCTCTCTTTTTTTAAGGAGGTGTATTTAAAAAGGCTGAAAAATAACAGTAGGCACAGTATATATTGAAAAACCTATATCAAAAAGTACAAAGTGATTTATTTAAAGTACTATAAACAGCATCTTTGCTATACGTTAATGTAAAAAAAAACCTTCTGTTTGGTCATTGTTTACAGTTTGAAGTTATTTTTTTTTATTTTTTACAGTACTTTATTTTTACAAAATTCTATTTTAATTATTTTGGGAAAAATATTTTATCTTTTGATGGTTTGCAACTAATTTTTGATTTGATAAAAATGTTGTATGTTATTGCAAATCGTAAGTCATTTAAAGAAAGATTTACTCTAAGCTGATTACTTTAATAGAAATATTGATATGTAATAAAATATTATTTTTAATTTGTTTTATTGTTTTTGTTACATAAAAATGTATTTAAAAATCTCAACATTTTTTTTTATTCTATAAATTAAAAATAAAAATTGTTCGATCAATTTAACGTGACTTGCTGTAAATCTCTTGATCAATTATGATTGTTTAATTTTTTTGTTTTTAAACTGTGAAGCTATATGATATAGTTGTAGATTTATTGATTTTTTTAATGGTAAAATCCTACATTATATGAATGAGTTTAGAATCATTCTTTAATATATAAGTACTTTCTTTTTCTGATATTGTGTCTCCTTAATGCTGTATTACAAGTATCACATAGAACAATGTATCGTTGAGCTTCATTTCTTTTTCAAATATGTATAGTAATTTAAGATTAATATCTAAGCATTGAAATTGTTATTGACTATTCTAACTTTCAATAATATAATATACAACATGATTACTTAATTATCGATATCACCAATAATTGTGGTTTGATTTAGTATGTCTATCCAAATGTGGTCTCTACTCATAATGTATTATATTTCATTTAAATTAAAATTTAATATATCTTGTAAAATATTTATATTTATTGTATTCTCAGTGAGAATCAAAGAAATAATAGTATAATTATCTGTTTCTTTAATACTATAGTTGCATAAGTTACAACAACTTTTTATTATTAGTTTATTTTCAATCATTTCCCTTTGATCAATTATTACATAAATTAATTATTAATTTAACTGCGACTTGTTGTATTCTTTGAAAATGTTTTTTGTTAACGTAATTTTTAATTTTAAAATATCCAATTCATTATTTATACAGTCATTAAAAATTGTTAAAACATTATTTATATTCAAATGTATATTGCTTTTTTCTTTTTCTCAATGAACAATGAATACATGCTTGTAAAATAGTATTTGCATAAAAAGAAATTCGACGATTTTTTATGAAAGTTTTGTTCTTAAAGTGTATGGAATTCAACATCGTAATAATTTTTTTTTTAAGATTTTCAAATCTCTGATTTGACAGTTACCAATAGTTTCATTAGATTTATTGTACATATTCATTATAGGATTCAAAGAAATTATCTCATTTTCGTCAAACAAATAGTTTACTTTTTAATCAATTGATTGATTTGTAAAATTATAATTTATTTCAATGTATACATGTAAATGATCTTAAAGGTAGCTTCCATATTTACCTGATGTATGGTATTTTGAATTTTTTATAAATAGAATATTGGTTTAAGTATTTAAATGTATTGTGCCTATTTCAATTAGAAACGCTCTGTTAAATCGTTTATTTTTCAAGAATAAATTTGAATACAATTTTCTATTGTATGAATCAAAATTTAAATATCCTAATAAAATAAAATTACTATTGCTATGGTTATTTGTTATTTCTTTAAAATGATTTTAAAACATTTTTTTGTTATAATTCGGAGATCTATATCGGCTTAAAATATAAATATCTCTTACTATATACAGAATCAATTTGATACGTTTTGAATATTTATTTTATTGCAAACATCTTTTTATTGTATTAATAATTTCATATAAAAAGTTTATTTTGTAAAACGAATGAATCCTTTTTTTTTCATTTTTATCGTCATCCTATCTAGATATTTGCATTTGTCCATCAATCATAAGGATATCTTAGTCTATTGTTCTTGTTTCAGAAAATATTAGAACATCGGCTTGTTTATACCATGAATCTACTATAAGATTTATATATATGTATTAAGTGGTATAACATTTTCATATACTATTATCCTTTTGTTAACGATGATATCTTTTGTGAATGAAAAATTTAATATCTTTTTTCTAAATTTTTTTTATCTAATTTTTAATTTGGTGAACGTTCTTAAGTTTATACTGTCTTTTTTATAAGTTTGTTCTTGACATCTATAAATTATTAGTGCTTTAGCTGCTACAACAGTTTTTTTACAACTGTTTGATTGTATTATATGTTCATTGTAACATCTACCTTTGATATTGGTATTAAATTTGAGTTTAAGTTGGATCTTTTATAATATCCAATTATTATTCAATAACCAAAAATATCATGAAATTTATATGCTAAGACGGTAGTTTAGCTATATGTTTTCGGCAAGGTATTTTTTATTGCTAACAAATTATTTTTACTGGTTAAGAAAGCAATTTTTTTTAATTATTACGATCATTTTTCCAGTAAAGCCCGGTATTAATTGGAATTATAATACTACATTAGTATCTACAATTTCTTATACAGTAGTTGAATATTGGAAAAAAATTATAATCAATTATACGCAAAATGAATACATCCAAAAAAAAGGTAATATATTTATAAATATAAAAACACAAAATTATATCCTAGATCTTATACCCTTACCGTATAGATAAATACCCTTTGAATATAAGAGATAATCTTATCACAAAGCTTTGACAAAATATATTGTGTATACATATTTCAGGATAAACATTCTGATTTTATATTTATCATGAAATGAGACAGTATTTGTGGATAAACGATATGCAGAAATTATTTTAAAACGATTCATGTAACACTAATTGCTTATTTTATCTTGTAAACGGCATTAAGAATAATTTTAACAAACCATGTGAGTAAATCTTAGAATACTCAAAACACAAAAGCACAGCAGTTGAAGTAAAGTATAAGATGAGGATATCACAGTATGCACAAACGAAATGCTTTTGAGGAAATCGGGCAAGGAGGGTTACCAAGTATAACCTTGCTAAGATGTCAAATATGTTAAACTATTAATATGTTGATGCAACATTACTTGAATCTTACTGATAAGAATACACTTATAAAAATAAAAATTTTCATTAATTTTACTTATCTATGCTATACAGTATATTGTATATTTGAAAAAAGAATCTTAAAAAAAATACATGTGGGTGTGTAAGTAAAAGCATATCATCATGCATATCTTAAGATTTTCTGGACGTAAAAAAATATATTTTTTCGATGTAAAATGATATAGACATGTTACTACTAGCACAATAATAATGTGAAATTTTTAATCTAAATAAACCAAGAATATATTAACAGTGCCAAGTGTACTTTGTAAGTTAAACATATCCAGCGTAAAAATTTCTTTACAATAATGCGTTTAATTTTGAACTCCTTTTTGGAATATTTCATGGGGCAAAATATAAAGGATCATGAAATTATTGAAATAAAGTATTTTAAAATAAAAAATGATGGTTCTCACCCATAGCTATGATTATTCAAAGTTATACAACATGCTGCTACGCGTATTTGGCCTGAATAAACGATTTTTTGAAAAACATCTAGAACAATAGTTTCTCTAACTGATGATTCTGAATTTATTCATATAAGGTAGGATTTAACCATTCAAAAAATCAATAAACCTACAAATATATCATATAGCTTCACAGTTTAAGAAGAAAAAAATTTAACAATTATAATTGATCAAGAGATTTATAGCAAGTCACGTTAAATTGATCGAACAATTTTTAGTTTTAATTTATAGAATAAAAAAAAAATGTCGAGATTTTAAATTTCAATTTTATGTAACAAAAATAATAAAACAAATTAACAATAATATTTTATGAGATGAGGCGTACTGTATTCACAGTTGATCAGTGGAGAGCCAAGGTTGAAGTAAGTAAATCAACCAAAAAAAGTTGTAGTATGTTGCAACGTTTCGTCATCAATTTAATGACTTCTTCAGGTAAAACTTTATTAATAAGGAATAGAAAATTACATGAATACACATAGGCAAAATAGAATCAAAAACAATAGTACGAAGAGACGGAAACTTACATGTTGCGT
>JAPYYV010009486.1:0-20667 GCA_030522625.1 Copidosoma aretas | reverse complement strand
GAGTGGTGAAACGTCGACAATCGTCATGAAATAAAGAAATATACACTCCAAAATTGGCTTATGTTTAATTATTGAATTAAATCATACACGGAGTGAGTAGGAGGAAAAAGAATAGTCATGAAATAATCAATAACTGTTAGTATTAAGTTACGTACTTGTTGTTAAAACAATGGAGAAGATTTTTTTGTCTAATTCACATCATAATACATTATTAGCATGATTGATTCGATTTCTCCACAGTTGTACATAACCTCAGCAACAGCACAAACAAGAAAAACTTCGTCTGATATCAAGTATCTGCAGATCGGACAAATAAAAAAGATAAGAATATGCTTTTTGTCGATTTTCCAGTAATTTTATAACGAATAGGGACAAATTACAGCTACATACCTTCAAATATAACTTAATTTGCATCAGTTATTGTAAAAGATTGCAAAGTTTATTGGAAGTGTCAAAGAACTTATAAACATTAGAATTTATTGTAACAGAATTACAGTTAGTTTCACGCACAATAACATGACACGATAAGTTTTTAACTTTCGATTCCTGACAAAAATTAAATGCTGAAATTTTTCTTATAGACTGCAAGCTTTACTTTTGCATTCGTTTTTAGATCAGAAAAAATGAAAGTAAATTGTTGTTAAACGAGATAATCATACTTAAGTTTATTAAATAGATTTTTGATATCAGACGAAGTTTTTATTGTTAATACTGTTGATAAGGTTATGTATAACTGTGGAGAGATCCATACAACCTTGCTGATAATGTAACATAATGTGAAATAGTAAAAAAAATCGTCCCTCGTGTTTTATGAAACAAATACATAACTAAATACTAACAGTTCCTTAAAATTTGAGGTTAAATTACATTATTAGGAATGCAGCTGATATTTTTCTTAATCGCTTTGACGTCGCCTATAAATTAAAAAAATGCATATTTTATCTCTTTCCTATCTTAAGATATTTGAGTTCTGACAAAGTATAGCACGTTAAAGCCGATATTAAGGTTATGTATAAATTTAGGGAAATCGATAAATCCTTGCTGATAATGGCTATTATGTAAATAACATAAAAATTTTTCTGCTTTGCTTTTAAAACCAACGAGTAACTTAAAAGCAGCAGTTATAATACAATTTCAAATAATTGCGGAGTTTTCTTTAAATTATAGATTAGGTTAGGGTTTTAGAGTTCCGTCTTTATTTATCCCTGATTAGCGATTTTATTACATACAAAAAAAAATAAATTCATATTTTATCTTTTCTTAATCTTGAGATATTTGATTTCCAACAAAGTATATCACGTTACAGCTGATATTGAGGTTATATATGAACTCGGAGAATTCAATAAAACCGTGCAAATAATGTACTTGTAAGTAAATAACAAAAAATTCTAGTTATTGCTTTTTTAAACCATTGACCAACTCAATAGCAGCAGTTGCAATGAATTTTCAATAATTTTACAAATTATTGGTTAGGTTAGGTTTTTAAGGTTTCGTCATTAGTTTTCCCTGATTTGCAATTTTTTTACCTACAAAATAAAAAAAAGTTCATTTTCTTATCTCCCTCCGTTTTGTAGATATTTGATTTTTAACAAAGTTACTTTAGTTTTCAGCATTTCAGAACAGAGTGGGCCTTATTGCCAAAGAACTTTTTTTTGTATTTAGCTGTGGTTTGCAAAAACTATCTATATGATCATGCTGAAATTTAATGTGGTTGTTAAAGATAACTAAAGGTGATGTTTATGCAAACGCATGTTATTAATTTTTGAAAATTTGCTAAAAAAAACAAGGTTTTTTGCATTTTGCGGGGAATCCACTGGACCAATTAGAATACGCCATAGCTTATTTTATTCGTCTTTTTTCCACGCACACTTTTATACATATTTTCTCCTTTTTTCAGGGCTTACCGTTCGTTTTCGACGCTGAAAACCGTGTTTTACCATTTTTCCCATTTTTTTGAGGTCTTAGCGGAAAATATTGTTTGTTTGATTGTATTACAATCGATTGGCATCAGTAGCCGACATAACTAAGGCGGCATTAGCAGCATTTCTTATAAGCACGCAACTGATCTCTAGTACAGAAAATGTTTGCTTGCAGCTATCTTTACGAACCACATTTTTCGAACACTAAGCATGAAGAAATATTATTTATAGCATAATGTCATACATTTCTCTTTTTTCGGTGCTACTAAAACTTTAGGCAAGGATCAAGGCCAACACAAGATAACTTTACCCAACTGCTAACGCCCATATAACACTATGTATGTATCTCCCTATATTATATAGTTTTTCATGTAGGGCATACGACATAAACCCCCCTACACGTCGCCCTTCCCGTGCCTCCACCGGCCCCCACAGCCCCCCNAAAAAATGGGAAAAGTCTATTAGTTTCCCCGTCCTTCGTACTTAAAATATTTTTCCCCCACCCGCCCCCCCGCCCCCCTCCCCCCCCCTACTCTTTTTTTACCCCCCCCCCCCCCCGCTTTCCAGTGGCTCTCCTATATTCTTTTCATAATGTTTTTATACAATTATTGTAAAAATTAATAAATCTTCGTCTATACACTATTAAATCAATTCCTAAATTATTAAATTTTTTGAATAATACAATCACACCTTAACTTTTAATTTACATGTATTTTTTCCTATATGTGTATTTAAAAAATGTATATACTATACTTCTTAATACATCAAATTATTTAAATAATAGTAAATTAACTAAAACCTTCTATTCAAAAAATTTTAAAATACATACTTATATTATCTGATTTTTTCATCTATTTTGAAAATTACTTAGATAAAAATAATATAACTTGCAACATTACATTTCAAAAATATTGAAATAAATATGCATATGATCTAATTTTTTTATCTATTTCTCCACATTGCCCAGAAGGCTGGACGTAATACATACAAATAATGAATGGTTATATTTATTTATGATTGCAAATACTCAATAATATGATCATTAATTATTTTAATAATTTTATACCAATTCATAAGTAAGTATAAAGTTCTTGGTGTGCTTAGTTTTTTTTTTTGTTGGAAGAGATAGATGTGAACTATTTAGATCAAATAAATAACCAAGGTGGGATGAATATCACAGAAAAACAATACAGGTTACTTAATGTAATTACACAGGTATCGGAGGATCTAAAAACGATAGAATCAAAAGAGGAAAGTATTGAAAAATTGATAACAGGATTTTAGAATAATTGAGCAAATAAAGAAGATTATAGGTCATCTCAAAGACTGGTCAAAAAAAAAAAGAAAGGGAGTACGAAAATTATATTTAAGACTAAAAAAAAAGGTTAAAAAAATAATCAGAGATAAAAAAAAAAAAATCAGAGATGAAAAAATTGAAAAAGCCGATGAAAAACTAAGTGTCGGAAAACAAAAATTTGACTGAGTTTTTGATCACCAGGCTTGGAGGAGAAAGAGGACGTTAAAAACTACATGGAAGTTGCGTTATTAAATGAGAGATAAAATATATTAGCAATGATAATTTCTGAAAGAGTGAAAGAATAGCTGGCTTTAGAGAAAAAAGAAGAATATAGGACCATATTTGTGTACTAAATAGTTTAATTGAAAAAAATTAAAGCAGGGGGTAATATAGTATATGCTGTCTTTGTAGACGTCCAAACAGCATTTGATACGATCAATAGAAAAATTTTTTTGATAAAATGAGATAGAATAAGGCCAGGTATGGAATTTTTAAAATGTTGCAAAATAATTTATAAATGCACAAAAAAGCAGATTATAAAAAAATGTATTCGAAAAGTGAATTTAGAATAATACAGGAGAACTTACGGTAGGAAAAATAAAAATGCAATGTTTTAAATTTCGTTGTGACATTGTGTCACGCGCGGAGCATTCTGAACACACAAAGCAGATGCCGAAAGACTTAGATATCGAGCGAAGAATAGGCTGGATGTTTGAAAAAAATCTCAATTTTTAGGGATGGAGAAGGGATAGGAAAAGATATGTTTAGATATTATAGGAGGTATTTTGATTTTTAAAGGAGCATTAGGACCTAGAAGTGTGGTTCTTAACAAAAATTTTCTTCTCGTGGCATGGACAAAAAAAACTGGTAGGATACAAAAGGCTGTCAACGCAGTTTGAGGCTTTAGAAAAAGAGTGAAAGTAAACAGTTTGAATCAAAAATTATTCATTATGGTTTCAATGATAAATTAAGGTTGCTCATACGGTGCGAAGACTAAGTGATGGAAAAAAAAGTAGAAAAACACGAAAGCCAATTTACAAAAATAATGTTGGATTTAAAAGCAAGCACACCAGGACATATACGTAAAATAGAGAAAAAAGTGTTGTCATAAAGTAGATATAAGGAAAAGGTCGGATAATTACTTTTTGCACAGTTTAAAACAGATAGGAGCAGGTGACCACACGTATGCTTGCTGAAAAAATTAATGAGCATAATCAATAAAAATCCTACAAAATAGGACAAAGTAGTTAATGTAGGATGTATAAACTTGGGGCATAGGAAACAATAGGACTTATGAAAAGGGCAACCGAGAAAAATATGCTCGAGAAAACCAAACAGAATTTAACGAGGGATAGAAAGATTTCTATCAATCAGAAAAGACAAAAAAGCTGGATGGTAATTGACAAATATTGTAAAGAAATAAAAGACAAGCAAGAGAGATAAATATTAGGAAAAAGAAGACTCAGCAGGGAATTTAAAGAGAAATGGTATAGTCTAAAATATAAGACTGTAGAAAAGACGGAAGAGAGAGGGTTTTAAATGATAAAATGTGTATGTGTAAATAAGATATGTAAGAAATATAGAATTAAAAGATAATGTATAGGTATGCAGAAGAGAGCTATAACCATGGTGCAAGAAAATAGGTAGATAGAATGACATGTTGTGCCTTTTAAATTTAAATATCAAGTCAATGTAAAAAGTAATTCTCATATGTTCCTATGGTAATATGTATGAAGGTGAGTGATGTTAAACTCCGTTGTATCAATTTTCTGCGAGATACTATTGCTTGTGCCGAGGCGTTAGAAGGCAAACCGATAAATAAAAGGATCGGAAAGGGCCGAGGGTCGCGGATTGAAAGAGAGGATAGTAAATTTCACTCACGTCACTTTATTCAAATGCAACTTGTTTACTTGATTGCACACTGTTATGCTTACATAAAAACAAAACGCGGGTTCTTTTGACTTTACTTTTAATAAACTGTACTGAACTAATAAAATAATCGCTCGATTTACTGTAACGTTTGACTCACTGGCTAGTACTCGCATATTTGCTATGCTTGATCGGAGACTGTTTAATTGGTGCGAGATCCACGGAGCTAGAGAGCGAGTCCCCATAATTCGACGTAATCGGTACCCATGAGCCGCACGCTCACCTACGCACACACCTATTAATCTTTCTTTTCCCACTTATTCACACGACCAATACGGAGTCTTATTGCACGAACAAATACATACACACGCACTTTAGAGCCACTGCGCTATGAAGTATATACTTATGTCTAAATATCGCTGTATGATGTTTATACCAGGGGAATCATAATTGGCCTCACCATACCGCCCGTCTTGATTAATCGCCTTGTTAATCGACTTAATCACGCATGTTTTAAATTGCTAAATGTCACGACAGAACTGTGCACTGCTAATTAATACATATTTTCAATTATAAGCGGACGCGCAACAATGATTTGGTAACCACGCGATAATCACACAATAAAACAACAAGTATGCTTCTCACTTAGTTGATTTTCACTAAACACATCGATTATTTCACACTAAATTATACAACGCTCAATATTATGGACCAGACGGAGTCCCGTCTGCCATGAACAAAATATCCAATTTGGCTGTCAAATGTATCAATCGAACAAAGCTAACTATTTAAACTACCATCAAACTCTCGGTTAGATGGCAGCCAAATCAACTTATTAAGGGCTCTGGTTAATACCGACCGACCTACTTTCAAATCAGCCACTCTATCCCAGCCATCAGAGCCAGTTTAAAGCTTCAAGACTCTGGCTAGTGGCCACCAAGTGGGCGGAAGAAACAGGTCCTTGATAACAACGACGTCTCCCGCCTACAGGCGTCGATCTGGTTTGAGCCACTTGTCTCTACGCTGCATCTGAGTTAAAACTTCATTTCTCCATCTCTTCCAGAAATAATTACGCATCTGCTGAACGAGCTGCCACCTATTTGAAACAGACAGAAAAACATCTGCCTTATCGAAAGGCTCCGGAATTGATAAAAGCGGCTCATCAATCAGGAAGTGACCTGGAGTGAGGGGGGAAACACTATCTGAGTACGACTCAATGAAGGCCACAGGTCACGAATTAAGACATGTCTCCACCTGCGCCGAGACCGCAAAAAACTCCTCGAACGTAAGTTTATGGTCACCAATATTTCTAATTAAATGTCGCTTAACTGATTTGACGTTCGCCTCCCCGATTCTCCCAAAATAAGGTGCCCTAGGATAAATGTATGACCACTCTATCCCTTGTGCTGCAATAGCAGCGGCAACCTCCTGACTAAACGCAGACGTTCGAGCAAACATCCTCCTCAGCTCACCATCAGCTCCGCAAAAATTGGTACCATGATCAGAATAGATGATCCTGCACAAGCCCCGTCGTGACACGAACCGTCTGAGAGCAGCTAGAAATGCATTCGTTGTGAGATCAGATACCACCTCAATGTGAACCGCCCTTATCACCGTGCATACGAAGAAACAAATGTACCTCTTGTATGCCCTGTGACCGCACCCAGGAGTTGCTTGCACCCAAGTTGGTCCCGCAAAATCAACGCCAGTAATCGCAAACGGACGTGCAGGACGAGTTTGAATCGCTGGGAGAGGTCCCATCTGTTGTTCGACCGTATTGCCATTAAACCTAGTGCACCTGACACAACTTCGAACAATATGCCTGATCAGATTCCTCTCACAATACAATAACGCTGCAACAGATAACCTCTAACCAAAGTGGAGTCACCGTGCATAGTAGCCAAATGAGCGTGCACGATCAACAAGTGAGTAATCGTACTTGCAGTAGGTAAAATAATGGAATGACGCTCGTCATACGAGAGTTGTGAATGTTGCACCCGAACTCCTACTCTAAATAGCCTATTACAATCCACATATGGGAGCAGATTACGAACGGGACTTGACTGAGAAAGTACTTCTTTCGAGCTAAATTCTGATAACTCTCTGGCAAACGAAGATCCTTGGACCAGCCTAATTATCGTGATTTGTGCCTTGATTCGATTACCCATAGTTACACATGACACCTGCCTGAACTTCTGTCCTTCCCGGACCCGCCTGAGCCACCAAAATATGCGAGCAAACGCTCCTACACACAGACTCCCGCTCGAAAATCTCTCTAATCTATTTACAAAAGCTCCGGGCATGGCCGCATGACACTTGAAATTACGGACCTCCACCTCAGTCGAACGTGCAGAATACAAGCATGTGGCAGACCAGTGCTCCTCCGGTGATCTCAACCAAGCTGGACCCTTCCACGGCAGCTCTAAGATGCGCAAGTCAGACGGAAATGTACCACGAGTACACAAATCTGCGGGATTTACGGCAGTTCCTACATTATACCAAATCGCGCCCGGCAAAGTCGTCACAATCTCGCTAACTCTGTTGGCAACAAACGATTTCCACCTCGAAGGGTGATTGCAACCACGCTAATACAACCTGAGACTCGCTCCAACAAATGATACGATTAGGTTTGCTTACAAGTCCTGACAGCACGTACTTAACTAATTTACACATTAAAAGCGCCTCGCACAATTCCAATCTTGGCAAGCTAGCTACCTTTACCGGCGCAGGCGCCACCTTCGACTTAGCCACTATTAACCGAGATTCTACGTGTCCATACTTACTAGGTACAGGGAAGAAGCATGCTTGGATGCATCGCAAAAGCAGCGCAAATCCCAGCTGGAAAATTCACCAGCATACCACCTAGGCCTCCTAACCTCTACAACGTCCGCCAAACGGTTATAAAACGCGTGCCACTCCTTTTCAAGTTCGCTTGGAATGGGATCGCCCCAGCCAACTCCGCTAAACCATAACCGCTGCAAGATAAGCTTGTCAACCACTAAGACCGGGCACAACCAACCCATTGGATCAAACATCCTAGCTATGAAGGATAACATGCGCCCTTTAGAAAGGACTTCCAATCGCGGCAAATCGAGCTTGAAATAAAAGGCATCCTCAACTGGTCGCCAATGAATTCCCAAAGCAGTCACTCCTTCATCTAGCCTAATCTTGCAGGAACTCTCGTAACTCTCTCTACCTACTGCTTCGAGAAATACAGCGCTATTTGTTGCCTACTTACTTAAACTCATACCGGCAGAAGCTAATATCTCGACTAACTAAGAACGATATGCGAAAATTTGTTTCACATAATCTCCATCTACGAAAAAATCATCCACATACCGAAATGCCTGAAGTGCCTCAGCCACTAACGGCCAACGAGTCTTCTTATCCTCAGCTAACTGGAGTAAACACGCGTTTGCTAGATATGGAGCGCACACTGTGTCATAGGTTACGGTGCCCAATCGATATGCCTGAATCCGACTCATATCTCCCTCAGAAAAACGACACGATGAAAACACCAACAAATTAAAATAACGATTATATCTTCCTGTAACTTCAGACCTATACGTAAAGTAGAGTTTAAAGATCGACCGTTCGCATCAGTTTGGGAAGCGTTAAAAACTACTGTCACCTTGCCGCTCCCGTCTCGCTTGATAATCGGATAATGAGGTAAATAAAAGGAGTCAGACGGAAAAGCCATGCACAACATCTCCACGAGTCGGGCTCAATCCAGTCTCATTAGGTGGGCCAACTTGCCTACAATGTGAAAAACTGATAAATCATCCCATTTGTCTACTGGTTGACGGCCTGCTAGGTTGTGCTAAGGAGCATGTTGAGATGCTGAGGCGTCTCCTCCTTGGCCAACAGCATGTCCAGCAGTCCCCACAGCTGAACCGTAAAGCGCAACTGCTTATTATCGAAACAAGAAAAAATCTTTCATAATCTCCAGAAGAAACTGTGTTTGATCTTGCTATTATTATATTTTGTTTTTTCTTTATTCCTGAATTTCAATTTTTTATTCAAAATCTAAGATTCAGAAAAGTAGACATATTTCAAGAATTTTGCGACACATCAATTTCGTTTAATTGAACTATGCCGTAAACGGTGTTTGCCGATTGTTTGTCGTACTTTTGATGTTGTTTTTTTCAAAAAATTATTTTTGTTTACTTTCAAGATGTACTGCTAAATTAATTACCTAATGATTTCCTCATCAAATTTTTGTCATCTGCATACTGTTTTTATTTGAATTAGGTGTACAGAATTTAGACAATTTTACAACAACTACTGTATTGACAGAAAAATTGAGACACATTCTTAAATGCCTGAAGAATATAAATAAAATCAAATGTGTAGGTTTTACTCGATATGTATGATGTAATAGGGAATAATACTCTGAGTGTTCAGCCATTAAGCACGGTCAGTCATTGGGACATTAACCTTATACGTATAAAACCAACTGCAATGCATTCTGCTGATTATCTATGAATTAAAAAAATATGTATCGTACGATCATCTGGGGCCGAGTTAGATTTTTTTTTTTTAAATTTCCTGTGCGATGGTAAAACTCGTACAACTCTGAAATTTGCGCACGTTACTAATACGTACTTAAATCATATTAAAAAAGATATTTGCCATTGTTATCTTGGGCAAAATGATGTCTATGGTCCCGTTGAAATAAAGTATTTCTGCGCGTCACGCAGCGACTGCCGACTAGGATACGGTGTGACTAGCTTTTTGCTTTTACTTTGGCACTAGGGTAACACTGCTACAGAGACGGGAGGCCTAGTACATTTAATCTGCAGTGTTTATTTACCTTATTATATTCATAGATGTGAGGAAGTAAAGGTTTAGCGAAAAAAAAAATCAAATTTTTATAAATTTTTATCATTGCAGCATACAAATATTTTTATATGAATTACACCTATCATACAAGTTATTCCAGTTGTTTAAATTATCTCAGTGTCGTACACGGCTGCTTACAACGACTGCTCACAACCATTGTTCAGTACATCCTCACTTTGTACGTCATCTAACGTACATTCCAATTTAGGATCATGGAAATCCGGTATTCGAAAATCGGCAAACATGTCATCATTAACCGGAAAATGGCGAGCTGTAAAATGACAAATATCCGTGTTCACTATGAGGGACTGATTATGTGATATCGTGCGTTCGATCGCTTCGAAATTTTTACACTGCGAGTCCTCAAAATACGTCCATCAGCTTACAATGCTTGGGATTCTTGTTGCAAATTTTAATTAATTTCGATTTTCCTTGCTTATACAGGCACGATACGGTATCGCATCCGGTTATGATGTGTAAGACAGCTATGTACTTTCGTAACGTCGGAAACATCAGACTGTTATTAGTGTTCCAGTAATCGGGCTTATTCCCTTGGCTAGTTTTAAGAAAGTAAATATTTTCATCAACGGACGACTTTTGGGTAAAAAGTACCAATGAATCTATATCTTGGCCGCCTAAGATGACATTGTTGGTACTTGCAGCTAATTGTATTGAAGAGTCTACTGAGAGCGAATCTGCATCTTTATCTGCCACTTTACACATGCATCCGGCTTGCATCAGACTGACTGTCAAGAAAGTAAAAACATTAATAAAGGCTTATCAACCTATAACTCATATTTATACTAAATATCAACTTTAAAATCGACGAAAAAAAAAGCAATTAACAAATTTAAAAACAACTTTTTTTGCTCATTTTTCCAAGTTTTCTCGGCGTTGAAGCATTAAAATTGGACTTACCGGGCGTCAATCGATAGATTTTTTTGAGATCTTCAACTTTCCCATAACTTTTTCGCATTAGAGGTCAACTTTTTTTTTATTGCAAAAAAACCGTTTTTGGATATTTGCCAATTTTTTAGGTTAGTTTAGCCATTGACTCACCAAAAACAAAAAATGCTATCTTTTTTGGATTGTTTTCTTCAACACCAACATATTTTTTGTTTCCTGTTAACAATTATGTCGAATTTAACATTGGGCCTTTGTAGAATGACGGGACTATACCGCTTGCTCTCGAGCCACATGTCAGCGATCGCGAGCAGACTCACGCAGCCAAAAAGATAGTAGATTGCACTAATGACACTTTAATAAATAGTTGAGTTAATCAGTCAAGGCCAGTCTCCGCTTTTTTTTTGCTCTTAAATCAGTACTCATTGCGAGGAAAGTTTAAGGGCTTAAACTCCACTTATCCCGACAAGAAACCCACTACGAGCATATTGGCCAACTGGCGCCACGCTCTCTCTCTCTCTCTCTCTCTTTTTATACAGTTCACTGGTTATTTAACACACATTCTGTTTTTCTGGAGTTAAACTGTGAACCAGTGGCTATACAGCCATCTGCGCAAGCCACCCTTTCAAGGCGCAAGCAACAGCCGTTTACCACGCGCCGTTTTCTAACAGACGCACCTTCGCCCAGTAGAGACACTCGGCGCTCGCCGAGCGAACCAATCATCGCACTGCCCCAGCAATAGAAGACGAGAGGAGGAGTAATAAGAGTTACAACGGTTGTGTTTATCACTATTGTAGGTGCCTGTCGTAAGAGAAGGTCAATATGATTGCCTTTGTAATAAATAAAAAAACGAGCCGGTACCCACCGCTTGACCACCCAAGTATGAAATCATCCTTCTTTGGCAGAGCATATATGAATGTAGATATGGCTTGCACAAAAAGATATTTTGAAGAATCCAGTTTGATGTATCCAAGGTAGTGCAATTATCGTTGGAGTGAGGATATTCTCTACTTGGGTGTGGTTTCAATACATATTTTAATATGTAACAAATGTACAATTATAAAAAATATATTATGTGGATGAAAAAAGTATAGAGTATCGCCATAGCACGTTATGCGGATAAGCTCAAATCTTCCAATTATTTCAAAACAACTTCCTACGCTGATAACATCTCAAATGTCATGCTTTCACCTAATGCATACGATAACACACTTATTCTTAGTCGCGTATACAACACCCACAATGTATTTATCTAAAAGAAAGCTTAGAAAATAATAAAAAACAAGCTTTATTAATAAATGTTTATTTAATCATATAATATGGATGACTAACATAATTTTCATGAAATATGATACAAACACGCAAGGGTCCAGTGCTACACAGTACAACTCTACACACCCACTCCATACCTTACGTCATTATAACTATATATTTATAGTGGCTGCATGTGGTGTAGAGTGCTTGTGCCGAGTCGTACGGTGAAGGGCTGGGCCTTTGCCCCAGTGAATGTGGTTTAATTAAAAAAATTACCTTATTTACTAATAAACTGCAAGTTATTAAATGTTTACAAATGTTATAAAAGAGAGAGCAAGAGCGAGAGCGAGCGAGTAATAGAAAGGAGATGGAAGTTATGTAAGTAAATGGCATGACAAATAGAAAAAACTATAAGTGAGATGCAATGAATGTATTCTAAAACAATAGCAACTTAGAAATGTTGGTTTTTTTTCAAGGTATGTTTTTCTAAACAAAATGAAAAATCATTTCTACACAATGTATGTATGTCTGCATTGAATTGTAAAAATTGTTATTTTTGACCTATCTTGCTAACCTGTCAAGATATAGCGTATTTTCAGTTTTTTAAAGGTTGTGCTGTTATAGAATCATTTTGGAATAATTGGTACGCATTTGTATTTATATCTTGAACGTGGTGTAATTATTTTTGAAATTTTTTTTCATTACTTTTTCACCACTTTTTTACCAAGATATACCCGAAATCAGGAAACATGAGGTTATGGCAAAAAGTCGACTGAAACTTCTCTATTTGTCCGTCTAGATGCTTCTTTACCCTTAAGGACACCCATTAAAATTGTTATTTTTAGCCTATTTGGCTTTCTGTTCAAGATATTGCGTATTTTCCAATATTTCGAGGTTATGTGTGCACAAAACAGAAAATAATAATATCCTAATACTTTTCATGATTTCCCAAACATGCTATAATTTTTTTCAAAATTTTCTTCTATCAATTCTATATAGATACATCCAAAACACTAAAAATTGAGGTTATCACTTGATATCAACCAAAACCGCTCTATTTGTGCTCCGCGATGATTTATTTTTCCTTTAGAAAACCCATAAGAATTGTTGAGCATGTAAAATTTTGTTGGTAATCGTTTGCAGTATTTGAATAAAAATAGTAACAAGTCTTGTTATATGTATATTGCACACACATATGCGCACACTCACACATATCACACAGACATCCACACGTATATACATACACATAAGCACACTAAACACATGGTATACATAATACACTATACATTGACTATATAAGTATATATGTGGCATAATCTTGAGCTAGACGAACGGTGAGACTCGAGCGGTCACCGATCCACTTATGTTGCTTAACTTCAAAAATTTGGAAAAAATAAGACGCCATAGAACTTAAATAATTTATCCATAGAACCTCGTATGAATGGACTAATAATAAAAAAGGGGTGTGGCTCTCTCTCTCTCTCTCTTATTCTATGGCTGTACGTACGGTAAGATAATGTAAAAGAAAAACATTATTTAATTAAATGAATAATAAATGTTTGCAATAAATAAAATATTTGACGAACAGTGAATGAAAATTATAGTTTAAAATAAGTTATGAACCACAATATAAAAGGCAGTGACAGATAACCCCTTGAAAAGATAGCTCGTGGCTAAATGGATACGCTTATCTTAAAAAATTCGGAAAAGATAAGACGCAATAGAACTTAAATAATGTATCCATAGAACCTCGTCTGAATGGACTAATAATAAAAAAAGGGTGTGGCTCTCTCTCTCTTTTTCTATGCCTGTACGTACAGTAAAATAATGTAAAAGAACAAAATTATTTTATCAAATAATCAATAAATAATAAGTGTTTGTAATAATTAAAATATTTAATAAACAGTAAATGAAAATTATAGTTGAAAATAAGTTATGAACCAAAATATAAGAGGCAGTGACAGATTACTCCTTGAAAAGATAGCTCGTGCCTAAATGAATACGGTGCTTAGCTGCTATGCAAAAGATCGTGAGTTCGAACCTCGTGGAAGTGTTTTTTTTTTTAAGAGAGGATGTTCAAATTATTGACTTACTCCCCTGCATAACGCGCCTCTAGAAGTATAATTTCAAAAAGTGTGAGCTTTTCTAAACGAGTTTGTAACCGAGATTTTACTTTCTCGTCCCCAGTCACGGAGGAACCCGTTAACCTGTAATGCTCCGAGCCCTCGTCAATTTATTGATCCTTAAAGGGGTGACCACGAGCAAGTGAAAATCAGGGAAAATAAGTTCGCAGGTACACACATGGCGGAGCACAGAATCCGGTATACAGCACTCACACAAGCGGCTACTGCGCCGGGCATGCGTAGAGGACGTGGCTGCGCGACTCTCGACAGCTACGCACAATGACAAGCCTCAGAGCGTCTCTAAGGCATCCCTGGGCACCTCTTTGACGGCAGTGCTGCGATCTTGGAAGCTGCGTACTCGTTCACCGGTCCATCCTTTGCTCCCGTACAGGGAAATCCTTCTTTGTTCTCGCCAACACACGCAGCACGCAGCGCGATAGAGGCTCTTTTGTCTTTCAAAAAGACAAAAGCCCCAGCATTCAAGGTATCCGACTCGGACAGCTCGAGCTCCGAGTACGACGACGTGGACGTTGACAAAAAAGCCCAAGTAAGTGAATACTATACTTCTCCGCCTCCGGCAGATATGACTGCAACAAGGTGCAACCTGCCGCGTTTTTGGCGAAACGCTTCTAAAGCTTGGTTCACACAAGCTGAGTGCCTGGTGATTCCAAATAACGTCTCGGATGACAACGCAAAATTCAATCTCCTCGTCGGCGCGCTCAACCTGACGATATCATTGAAGGTTATGGACGTCATCGACCCCCCGCCGTCCGAGGAGAAATACAAGACGTCAAAGTCACCATTTTGGCACGCACCATGGACTCGTCGGAAAATATGCTAGGTCAAGTGCTGTCAGATATCTCGCTAGGCGACTATAAGCCATCAGCCCTTTGGTGAAAAATCAAATCTCTCGTAGGAAACAAAATAACAGATGAAGCACTCAAAGTGAAATGGCTCGACTCGCTTCCTCAAGCAGCTGCCGTGTTCTTAAGCATTCTTAAAACTACCTCCATAGACGAGCTCGCCGAGGCAGCCAACAAACTAGTGGAGACTGGAGGCTTGGTACTGGCCGTTTCGAAGACAAAATACATCCCACCTGCTTCCGGAACCCCGAATCTCTTGCAAGAGTTTTCAGCCCTTAAAGCAGCCGTCACACAGTTGACTCTCCATCAAGGTCGGCAAAGGGGACTTGACCACAATCGCTCAGAATACACAGCCCTGCTCAACGAGTTTGCTGACCTCTTCAGGCCGTCTAGCAGTCCAGTGCAGATACCAAACCTGCCAGTGAAGCATAGCATCTCCACCATGAACCCTCCTGTAGCAGAGCGCCCCAGAAGACTGACTAGTGAGCGCCTTGCAGCACAAAGCCTCTCCAAGGAAAGTCCACTCTTTCGAGGTTATCTCTTAGTTTTACACAGTTCTAAAATACGCTCGAGGTAAGGACAATGTCGTCGCAAATGCAGGAGAGTCCTACACCTGCCTCTCAGAAAACGACCTATCCCATCCAGGAGTCAAGGCCACAACACGCACCGGTGCCCAAAAGTCCATCTGGCCTGGCATGCGCAATGCCTGCCAGTCATCCAAGGTGAGCCGCCACAACAAATCAGCCCTCAGGCACTTTTCAGAGCCAGACAGCAGGTTTGACCATATCCGCATTGACCTGATCAAGCTCCCACTCGTGCAGGAAATGCAGTATGGCCTCACGAGCATCGAATGATTTTCGCGCTGGAGAATGGCAATCCCGCTGCCTAACACGCAAGCATATACCGTAGCCAAAGCCTTGGGACTTTAGATGAGCGCGCACGCCACACCGATTTTCATCACGTCGGACAGCAGCGCACAATTTGAGGCTGATCCGTTTCAAGAACTCGTGAAGCTAGTAGAAGCCTAACACGTTAAAACTCCTTCATCCCCCCCCCCCCCCCTCCAGTCCAACGGTGTGATAGAACGTTTTTACCACACCCTTAAAGCCGAGCTAAACTATTCCATTTTGCCCTTAGTAGATGCTGTACCTACGGTGCTTCTCGGTCTCTGAACTACGATCAAGATGGATTTAAAGGTCTCCGATCGCCAGCAGAGATGATCTACGAAACCACTCTGCGGGTCCCTGGTAAATTTTTCATCACCACGACCGCAGAGCTCGACCACTCCACTTTCGTTAGAAGCTTTCGGTAGCTAATCAAATATCTAAACCTATCCCAGCTTTGCATCACTCGCCTTCGCCGCACAGTGGGGAATTCTGATCTTTTTTTGTTCAAAACCTAATATCTCTCGAACGAAAATAGCTAGACCGATGATTTTTTTTGGAAAAGAAAGGCATGTTGATGCGTTCTAGAAAAAAATTATAGAACACAACGTTAGACCTTAACATAACCTAAAGAAGTTACTGTAAACCGTGGAATTCCGTTATGATAGCATAGCGTCATACCTTTTCCTAATCTGAAAAATTTACTGTGAACCGTAAAATTTTATTAAAAACATACGAAAATGTTCAACACAATTAGATTGAACACTGCGAAACCCTTAAAAGTTCATATAAAGACATGCATAATACTACATACTTAATTTTAAGCTAATGTAATAACATGTTAATGTCAACCTAACCTTAAAGACGGATAAAAATCGGTAATTTTGACTTTTTTACCATCAAAACCGTATATCTCGTGAGTGACAGTGACAAGACCGATAAATTTTGTTAAGAAAATGATAATTGGTTAAAAGTAGGAAATTCTGACTTTTCCTTTATCAAAACGTAATATTTCTTTAACGAAAATAGGTACACCAATAATTATTTATCAAAAAAAAAAATAAAAAAAACAAAAAAAAACAAAAAAAAAAAAAAAAAAACACAAAAAAAAAAAAAAAAAAAAAAAAAAGGAAACACAATGAGACTGCGAAAGATGTAAACTTATTTTTTACGACTTACTTACGCCGAAATTATCATTCGTGTATTGACGGAACTTCTTTGAACATCAAACATAACCTCAAATTAAGCATGTTACAGACAAAATTATCTTTTTTTCTATCGTAATATATTCATAATATTGAAAACTGTGAGACATATAATTATTTTTAATACAATAACACAATCAACGTAGAGTATAGAGTATAAAATGATAAACATTGTCATGAACTCAACCTTAAAAATTTGCTTCTTATTTGGGTATTTTTAAAATATATACCAAAGTAATTAAAAATAATTGCATCAACACTGCAATACACGGAAAGCTTGTTTGGAAATAATTAATATCTATTTAAAAATATAGTATAACCTTCCATGTTCCAACATGACCTCAAATAGTGCACAAAATAGATTGTCTTAATTTTCGTTAGTAAAGAAAATTTTAATGTCATATTACAGAAATTCTTGGACTATTTATTTTTCACCATACAATAAGTACTTTAAATAAGAAATACAAGATGGAAATTATACAGTATAAAATTTCGGAATTTCCTACTTTTACTATTTTTCAGGTTAGATTGACCTTTATTTTGTGTTAAATGATTATCAAAATTAGTATGTAGTATCATGCACGTCTTTTTACATACTTCCAGTTATTTTGCTATGTTAATGCTAACTATGTTGAATGTTTTGTATTTTTAACGGAATTTGGAGGTTTTTCGGAACTGTTTTAGGTTAGGGCAGAACTTAACATTGTGATCTTTACTTTTTTTTGTTATCGAATTAACCAATTATTATTTTCTAAACAAAATTTATCGGTCTTGTCACTGTCACTCACGAGATATACGGTTTTGATGGTAAAAAAGTCAAAATTACCGATTTTTATCCGTCTTTAAGGTTAGTTCGACATTAACATGTTATTACATTATCTTAAAATTAGGTATGTAGTATTATGCATATCTTTATATGAACTTTTGAGGGTTTCGCAGTGTTCAATCTAATTGTGTTGAACATTTTCGTATGTTTTCAATAAAATTTTACTGTTCACAGTAAATTTTTCAGATTAGGAAAAGGTATGACGCTATGCTGTATAAGTTTTTGGTTCAATCGGCTAACTTACCTTTATTTCCTACAAAAAATGTATCGGTATTGCCACTTTCGTTCACAAGATATAAGGTTTTCATTAATAAAAAGTCGGAATTTACTGCTTTTAGCCATCTTTGTGGTTAGGTTGACATTAATATGGTGGTAGATTATCATTAAAAATAGTATGTAGTCATATGCATGTCATTTTATACAATTTTGCATAGTTTGTCGTGTTAAATACAATTATATTGAACATTTTTGGTTCTTTTGACGAAATTCCACGGTTTACAGTAACTTTTTTAGGTTATGTAAGGGTCTAACGTTGTTCTCTCTAAATTTACTCTATAACGCATTAACATGCCTTTCTTTTCCACAGAAAATAATCGGTTCAGCTATTTTCGTTCGAGAGATACGGTTTCGGTTTTGAACAAAAAAAAAACTCGGAATTCCCCACTGTGCGCCGCTCTTTGATTTTAAAGAGCTGTACAAATGCTCGCATGTCTTTAAATAGGTAGAAAAAATCAGAAAACTCTAAGAACCGCCATATACAAGATCTCATCAGGTCATTAAGCACAACAGCTCAAAAACCTTCATAGTCGTAGTCAACGACGAAGCCAAGGTTGTTTTAACGGGCCAACTTAAGCCAGCATATTTTAAGCTCGCAGAGTCAACCAGCGCCAGAAAAGCCACTCCTCCAGCTACTCCAGAGGCCCCGAACCTACCAAGAATTGGACATCTAACAGCCCATTTCCGCCGGAAATTCCCAACTCTTTTTTCGTCTCTTTGATCTATTTAAAATAGTGTCATACAATATATATGTGACGTTCCATGTCAACTCGGACAGCGCTCTGCCCAAAATTGAGAATATCCTAGAGAATCGGTTAAGGGCTGAAATATCAGTCGAAGGATAGGCTTCTAAAATTCGTCTGGTTGAAAATAAAATTCAACATGGTGGCTTCAAAATGGCGCCCACTAGTTCGAATAGTGACCAGGTTAAACAATAAATTGCTCTATAAAATTTTATTTCAGAGTTTTGCAATGTAGATAAGAGTCTATAATATTAACTGGGAGTTGCTGTTGAAGGGACCATCAAAAATTTTCCGAAATTCAACATGGTGGCTTCAAAATGGCGCTCACTAGTTCGAAAAGTGACCAGGTTAAGCAATAAATTGCTCTATAAAATTTTATTTCAGAGTTTTGTAATGTAAGTAAAAGTCTTATATTACCTGGTAGTTGCTGTTGAAGGGACAATCAAAAATTTTTCGAATTTGTACATCAGAGTTTTTCGTCAACCTTGCTAAATCAGAAGCTTCAATAATTGTTTTTAAATTTTCGTGAATAATGCAAACACATACGCTATGTGTACGCTTGCTTCCAGCTAAAATACACCATTTTGATCGTAGAAAAGCAAATTTACTTAGACCAACACGTAAGTTAGGATGCAACTCTTTAAATTGTTGATAAAGATGACAGACATCAGAGAGCAAAAATCATTTTTGAACTTTTTGTTTTCCACCATCTATGTCAACGGGAACAACATCTTTCTTATTGGCCATTATCCTATTATTAACGTCACTTTGATAGAAATCTAAAATTCCACTAACTGTAGTATCCGGCAAGGGTCTACCTACTCTCATTACTGGTATAGCTAGAACACTTTCCTTTTGTTTTAACTTTTTCGCTTTTTCAGCCATTGATTTAGACGTATTGAATTCTTCAGCAATTTCACAAATAGACCAACAATCAGGAGATACCGTAAGTATACTCACACGAAATGGATCATTGGCAGGAAGGCTCTTAAATTTCTCTTTAAATCCTCTTAATAGTTCTTCTACTTCTTCCTCTCTAGAGAGACGGCTTTTTTTGGACGGCGACGACTGCAGGTCACTAAATGATTCAATACCATTATCAATTTCATCCATTTCTATATGTTCTGACAATGCTGGGAAATTTTTAGATGAACTTTGCTTTGTATAAAATAATTTCCGACAATCGTTACAAATCAGAGAATTTTCAGAATAATTTTGAAATGTTTACACCATTTTTGTTGTCATTTTTCTTAAACTTTTTCCAACATGTCCAGCGGTTATGTAAGGATTAGCACATCTGTCCTTGTGCCCTTGTACTTGATTTAAACTTTCCTTTAGTATACCGGACATGATATCTGTAGAATCCAAAGTCAAAAGAAATCATTTACTACTCACTGCAGTGTGTTACCTGCTAAATAAAACTTTACACGAACAATAAGAAAAAACTTACCTTTTGTGTTTCAAAAATTAAATTTGTTTAGCTCTTTAAATGATGAACTTCGATGAATGTTAAAATAATTTACACAAATTCTGGGGCTGCTTTTTGAGATACAGCTCACTTAAGATTACAATTTGTCATCGATTCACATAATAATCCAGTAATGCTAGCAGGTACACAATCCTGTGAGTACACCTAAGGCTAAGGCCGGAAGTCACTTTAGGA
>JAPYYV010009485.1:0-11906 GCA_030522625.1 Copidosoma aretas | reverse complement strand
AACCTGAAAAATTTCAAAGTCCCTGAGGGTTGGTGGGGGAGGGGGGGTGAGGGGGGGCCAGTCAGAAATGTAAACATTTTTTTTACGTTAAATTACGGAGAAACGATCAAATTTGGGTGGGGCGGTGAGGGGCGGTGAGGGGGGGCGAGGGGGGGCCAGGTAAAAATTGACGATCGTCAAAAACACGTAAAAATCAACACGATAGGCCCGTGATTTGAGAGGGGGGTTAGGGGGCGCAAGGGGGGCTGAGGAAATAAGAGTCCTTACAACTATATATGTATAGTAAGATATTTATATATATATATACATATGAGGCATCCCACGTGAACAGGAACAAAACAATTTATTTTTCTTTGAACTTTAAAAATCAATGGTACTCTATTAGAAAACCATACTGAAATTCTTTCTGATTTTTTGACTAAAACCATTGCCCTCAGCGACGCACAGTGGTTCGAAACTGGAAAAAAATGTTCAAAACCGGGTACAGCGTTCAATTCTTCACCGATTTCCAATTTTTTTTTTTTACATAATCGAGAGATAATTTACAGCAATTGCTTTTTGCCCGTTTTTTGATATCTTTTTCCAAAAATTGGTGACATAACCTAAAACGTTCACAAACTCATATCTTGTGCATTTAACGCGATAATTATTCGATTAAAATTTTTTTAAATACATCAAATGATAATAATAATGACTGAAAATAATAAGACAAGTCATTTATATGTCAAAATAATTTTTTTATATTTTATAGGTTATGTTACTTAAAAAAACTAGAAATATCCATAATATTAACGATTAAAAATGATTTTGTTCATTTAAAACACAATAAACACTTTTTCTGGCACTTACTTATACATGATTTGTTTTATTTCTCACATTACTATTACATTCTGCGATTTGTAACATAATCTCAAACGTTTAATTAAATTTCGTGCTACTAATACGACTATTAATTAAATTAAATATTAAAAAAAATATTATTAGTAACATTAAAGGTTATATGATTAGTAAGTGTCAAGCACCTGCGTGTAAAAAGGATTTTTATATCTTAGGTTATTTTACTTAAACAAACCTGAAATTTTCAATATTTGTGACTTATGACTTAGTTTGGTTCAGAAAATCAGAAAAAAAACTGACACTATTTTTGTTATTTGACAATCATCACTATTGATTCATTTTTAATGATCTTATTTCTTAACCTTGAATGGCGAAAAATCAGATGTCAGGCTGATAAAACTGCTCTATTTTGATCAAACAATTTAGAAGAAATTCGGAAACATTATTAGTGACTAGAGCAGATCGTGTTGAAATAATCCATTCATGGAATCTGATGTTAGCATGCTTTTCAGGTTGTAAATCGTAAAGAAACCAGGACGTATAATAATATCGTTGATCCTATATTATTCTGGATACGAGAAACAAATCAGACTGTCTTTTAAGTAATTATTTTTTTTTTTTTTTTCTAAGTTATTGATTTTTTTACTTCTACAATAGTAATCAAACCTTATACGGTAAAACAAATATCATGTCCCAAAAATACGATTGTCGTTTAGTTTTAAAATTGTTAAATAAATTTTAAATGATAATAATAGGATGGGCTAACAAAAGAGTGTAGAAAATCTATGCTTCCAAATTATTATTTTTTATATTCATTTAATTGAATGACTTTTAAATGCAAATGCATTCTTCAAGTTTTATGTTTATTAAAACAGTTTACAAACACTTGTAAGAGGAATTAAAGAATATAGTGTTAAAGATACACGTACAAAAACAATAATTTTTTTATAACTGTATAGATAGCTAAAAATTTCCTTCTGATATATTTTGTAGCTATCCAAGAGAGATACACAATTTTTTTCGGCTGACAATGCATTTTAGCAGGGAATTAATTATTTTTCGGAGTGAGATATGACATAATTTCCTACTCCGGGAGGAGTTCGGATTTAACCCTAATCAATCAACTTTTTAGTCTAACGTGGACTTCGAAATTAACCCTGGTACACTCTGAACTTCAAGATGGAATTTCAAATTAACCCTGTCACACTATGAACTTTGAAGTGGATTTCGGAATGAACTGCAGCGCACTCCATAACCCGCAGTGGAATTCGAAACTGAACCTTGCGTACTCTGTAATCTGGAGTAAAATTTCCAATTACCTTAGCACACTTTATACTCCGGAGTGGAATTCTAAACTAAATCTGTCGTACTTCGTACTCCAAGGTGGAATTTAGGCTTCAAATTATACTTATTTCAAAACTGGCAACCCTGTGCTTATGAAGTCATAAATGTCAGTTAAAAGGACTTTTTAATATCTGAAAAAATATTCAAAAAAAGCTAAAGCATAATACGTATATGTTTTTATAAACAAAGGTTCATGGTATTTCCAAGATTCTGTCTCCCTATGTTGCAATATTATATAAGGAACTTTAATGTTGAAGTATACGCTATATGAGTCTCGAATGCGTTCCAGTGTATATTAGCAGAAGTCAATTTATGGTATGTGTGGGCTTACAATATGTATAATAAATACATGTATACACTCACACACACACACACACACATACACACACACACACACACACACACACACACATATATATATCATGTAATATGTATGTATGCATGCATAAGAAGCAAGCATGTTTAAGATACTGGACGTCTAATAGACGCAAGAGGTCTGGATCTGATATATTTATTGTGACCCTGCCCTAGCATCTGAAATTACGGGCGGTAATGAAGAGTTAATTAAACGAGTTTCCATAATTTTGCAAGTACTAGCTAGTGGTATCTCAATAAATGTGAAACAATTTTTGAACTACACTTTAGAAACAGCACAGTTGTATATCAACTTATATGACTGGTTTTACATGCCCTCATTCATCCATAAAATTCTTTTTTACAGTGCACAAATTATACAATATTTTTCTCTCATCACAATTGGCCTACCAACAGAAGAATCGCAAGAAGCTCGAAACAAAGATTTAAAATACTACAGAAAATTTAATACACGTAAGTGTAGCAGGATTGCCACGAATACCGATTTAATACATAAACTAATGCCAAGCTCTGATCCATACATTGCAAGCTTGCGCCATAAAAAAAAAAAATGTAAAGTTGAGTATTGATAAATAGGCTAGAACTTTATTATTACAAGAAGATTAAGGCTGTGAAGAATAACTACAAGTCACAGTAAATAAATTACTTATCATATTTATTGTATTACAGTTATGTTCGCTAGTATTACATTATTATTGCATTGGTTGGAATAGAATATTTTCTATGCAGCTTTATTTCTGTAGTGCTTTTTTTCTATCCACAAAATTTACGCAGAAAAATCTGTTATACGTAAAACATTTACTCGATTGTTCAGTTATTATTAAATTATTTGAAATTCGTTAAAAATAATCATTTAAATACGGTAGTGTTATTATATAATTAGTGTTTTTTTTTTATAACATTGAGTTGGGTCACCTCAATTGACATAAGATAGTACATAATACAGTAGGAAATGACGATAGAAACTATTATATCTATATTTTTTATTTTTTTTAGGACTTCACTACGTCACTGATATTACTCTAATTTTTTGACCTTATATTAGAAAAACTTGCAGAATAATAAATATCTTTTTAACAGAGTCCCTCTTATGAGTATTTGTAAACTTTTTTAATAAACTTGAAATTTAAAGAATGCATTTGCATTCAAAAGTCATTCAACTAAATAAATATAAAGAAAACAATTTAAAAGCATTGATTTTCTAAACTCTTTTGTTCGTTCTTCCTATAACTATTATTTTAAATTTTTTTTTAAAATTATAAAACTAAAAGACAATCGTATGATTGGGACATGATATTTTTTTTCACCGTATAAGGTTAGATTACCCTTCTTGAACTAAATAAATCAATAACTTGGAAAAAAAAATACTTATTAATTTCTAAAAAGACAGTTTAATTTTTTTCTAGTTTTTATAATAATATAGGGTCAACAATATTATTATAAGTCCCCGTTTCTTTATAATTTACAATCCAAAAAGCATGCTAAAATCACATTCTATGGATGGATTTTTTCAACACTATCTGCTTTGGTCACTATTGATGTTTCCGAATTTCTTCTAAATTGTTTGATTCAAATTAAGCTGTTTTGTTAGCCTGACATCTGATATTTTGCCATTTGAGGTTAGGAAAAAGAATCATTGAAAATATATAAATAGTTATTATTGTCAAATAACTAAAATAGTGTCAGTTTTTTTCTGATTTTCTGAACTAAACTAAGTCATAAGTCACTAGTACTAAAAATTTCAGGTTTGTTTATGTAACATGACTTAAGATATTAATATTCTTTTTACACGCAAGTACTTGACACTTACTATCCATATAACTGTTAATGTTACTAATAATATTTTTTTTAATGTTTAATTTAATAAATGGTCGTATTAGTAGCACGAAATTTAATTTAACGTTCAAGGTTATGTTACAAATCGCGGAATCTAATAATAATGGGAAAAATAAAACCAAACTAATACAAGCAAGTGGCAACAAAAGTGTTCATTGTGTTTTAAAAGAACAAAATCATCTTGAGTCGTTATTATTACGAATATTTCTAGTCTCTTTAAGTAACATAACTTATAAAATATAAAAAACCATTTTAAAATATAAATAACTTGTCTTATTTTTTTAAGACATCATTATTATTATTTAAAATATTTTGAAAGTTTTAAATCGAAGAATCATCGCGTTAAAAGCAAAAAATATGAGTTTTTGACGTTGCAGGTTATGTCACTAATTTTTAGAAAAGACTATCGAAAAACGGACAAATAGCAATTATTGTAAATCATCTCTAGAGTATTTAAAGAAAAAAAAATTGGAAATTGGTGCAGAATTGAGGGCTGTAGCCGGATTTAGATATTTTTTTCCAGTTTGGAACCACTGTGCGACGGTCCCATTTTTGAATATTTTTCTTAACCGCGTACTTCTTGATTTTGTACACAAATTAAGGTATTAAAAAAAAAAGCAATGCATACTATTACCATAGGTTCCATAGAATACAAAAAAAATATTAAGATTAATTTTAAGGTTAGTTAGCGCCTTGTTTCAGAGTTTAAAGTATTAAATAAATTTGTCAAATAGTGTGACACTTTTTATTTCAATTTTTTTTTTTTTATTAGCTTAAAATATGGGTTTTCAAATAACTTTTGGTTTATGGTAGGCGCAGGTAAAAGTCAGGAACTAGAGTTTGCTCAAAGTTAAAATACATAGCTTATAGATATTATATTTTTTTAAATGACAAAAAAATGAGTATAGAAAATGTTTTCAATATAAAATAAGGCACTTAATACGAATATGGTGTTTAATTTGTTAAATTAAAAAGGGTGAATCTTATAGGGCAGCCAATTATTTTAAAATTAATGAAATTCGCAGATTTAAAAGTTTGACTATCATCTACGTAAAATTATAAGTTAAAAATGTGTTCTGAACCATTTTTGTAAATTACGCCGTTTTTGAGAATCGAGTTGTTAAAATTTGCAATTTATCGTCTCAAAAAATTTAGATCATAAGAAGTAATGTATGTGATTGTATACAGGTGATTGATAAAGTGTGAAAGCAAATAATACCATTGGTTTTATTAGAAGTATGATTCCTAATTTTTTCTTCAAATTGATATTTTCTCACAATAAAAACTGTATAGTAAATTACAATATTTTTAATTTTTTAAAAGCAGATTAAAGTGAATAAATCTTAGATCCATTGTATCCATCATCTGAATTTATTTGGCAATGTTTTTTTTGTAAGCTCTAAACTCCTGAAATTTTATGTTTACAGAACTGATTAATGGGTTTGTTCGATTAGGCTCGATATGAGTGACAGGAAGGGTAGTCCAGGAAGCAGAATGTGATTAAAAGGTATGCTACTACAAGGCTTTTCTTATACAGTTGCGGCACACCTTAGCGCATAGACGTACCCATGATTGAATAAAGACATAAGATGTCCTGCACTGTTTGGCAAATAATAGAATCTTATTAGTTGCTCACACTGTAAACTTCTGTACAAAATTCTACTGATTTTCCCAACACTGGTATGCTGTCGCGTATCTTGTCCTTTCTGACCAGAGAGTCACTAGCTTTAAGAAAAAGAACGGGAAATCGTACTACTTCTGCTGACTAGTTGCCTCATTTCATAAGATTAACACAGTATTGCGTCAGCTATTTGTCGCTACACATACAAGTCCGATAGTTTTTTCCGCTTACTACTTCGAAGTTCACTAGTCCAGACGACCAAGGAGAGATCGTGAGCAACTGACCAGCCATATTTAAAAAGCAAATGATCAGAAGACATACAATATGATGGTAAATAAGAAGTGTAATTCCCCAATAATTAGTCTATAATTAGGGAATAATTAGTCTATTCCCCAAATGCTAGCTGCCATATTGGAACTGCCATTTTAAATTTTTTCAACCCGACACTAGGTTTTTAATGGTGATTCTAAAAAATAAGGGGCACTTTCATATTATACTGTATAAAAACTCACTACCATATACCTATTATTATAGAAATCTGTTGAGTCAAAGAATTTTTTACCGACTTCTATCATAAAAATGACGTGATTTACGAAAATTTTGCATGGATCATTTTTAACTTAAAAGTTTATCTAGATTGTAGTCATATTTTCCAATCTGCGAATTTCGTTAATTTTAAAAAAATTTCCGCTCTCTGGGATTCGCCATTTACAATTTCATCAACATGACCCTCGATTTGCAATAAGCGACCTTAACAATCGAGAGGCTTATACATATACTGCTGTATGAGAATTTACAATCGTATTACCTATTATTATCGAAATCTGTCGAGTTAAGGAATCCTAAATAGTAGCAGATTTTCTCCTCGAAAATTACGTAATTTACAAAAGTTTGCTGGAGACATTTTCGATGTAGAATTTAACTTAGATTAAAGACTTTGTTTTGTTTCTGCAAAATTCATAAATTTTAAGATTATTGGTTGCCATATTGGATCTTAGATCTGAAACTTAATAAATTCTACACTTAGATCGCATGTAGCACGTTATGTTGCTATTGTATAATTTTTGTAGTTAAAGGAGCTTCTTCTTCCTATTAATTTACGGTAGTTTTCCCCTCTTATTATTTCGTCATTTAATCTAAGCATGCATATATTTTATCAATAATATTAATTAGGTTTGTGGTCGTTTGGGTGTACGTTGAATAAAAGCGCAGTGAGGACTAATTACGTCTTTATTATAAACTTAAAACACCCAACACTTGCTCAAAAGTCGAAATTAATTAATCCAATAAAACATTCGTATACAAGAACATGACTCTTTGTTGTAACATTAACTACAAACGGATCATAGTCCGATATCTCGGTGCCTCACTCACCCTTATCAGTGATACTAACTGTAATAATGATATATATATGTAAAAATTATCATCTCATCTAACAAACATTATTTTCTGTATAACAAGTATGTTTACCATACGCTTGTGAGCATGTAAAAAAGCCATACAGGTACCAACTACTCAATTGTATACATTGCACACGTCCTGTCTGAATTTTGAAAATATTACAAGCAGAGACAATATCATGATAATAAAAACGAACAAAGAGGAGCGTGTAGATGGACGGGCTTTCATAAAAAATTTGGTAATAGAAAACCTCTACTATACTAATCTTAGATATAAGTCTACAACTATAAAGCAGGTGGACGTACACAGCACCTATACAACCCATACCTGGTAGTACAAACAAGGGTGGTACGCACCCATCAAACATGTTATATACCTATAAAAGATATGCAAGTTCTAAAATGTATTAATTCTTACTTTTTAGCTATCCTCTATTTAATATCTAATTAAAATTGTTTATATACAGACTGCAAATGTCAGTCCTTCTGTTAACAACCTTATTACAAACAATAATATTCAACATTTCAGAAATCTCACGTTTGAATCCATTTTTTTTTCCGGTCTAGAATCATTGGTTCATCAAAGTGGAATTCACAGTGACACTTCCGAACATACATAGCAAATACCGATCTGGAATCACCTTTTCTGACCATCCTATCATGCCTTGTCATTCTAACACCTGCACATTTTTTGCTCTGACCTACGTACGAGAACCCACAACTAAACTTTACTCTATTTACAATATTACTAATTACTAGCGTAGGTGTCTTATCCCTTCCTAAGTAAATTATATCTGTCATTTTATTGTAGTAATAAAAAGAAAACTTGACATTAACTTTGACAAGATAGTCTTTATTAATCTCTAAACAGACGGCAAAAAAGGAAAAATTACATAAATCTTAGGTTTTCTCCGAAAAAATCAATTTAGAATTATAATTAAACTTCACGAAAAAAAAAAGTTTATTTATAGTAGTAATAATAACGAACCTAAAAAAAAAAAAATTAGTACAACGCAAACGAAACTTAGAACAAAAATCATGACATGATTATCAAACCCATAAGATTAAACTTTATATACTAGGCTGTAAAGTAGAATAACAAAAATGCATTCCGTCACCATCTCACACGACAAGAAAAAGAACATAGATACAATCACACTCAGTACGATCACAGAACATTTTCCATTTGCGCTCTTTAAAACAGCAAACAAAGAACACTCGGCTATTCATAAGCGAACTCAAGCCAGCATTATCTAATATGTACATCCAGGACACTTTAAAAATCTGGCAGGCAACTAAGTCTACACAAAGAGTAGAATCTGACCCTAACAAAGAAAAAAGAAACCATGTAATAAAAATAATACACTCTAAATAGAGAGCTTGAAACCATTGCAGGCAAGCCTAAGTTCTTAGAAACAGAAGGTCTTGTAAATAACACGAAGCAGTCAAGATAAGTTGATAAGCAAAAAGCCGTAAAATCTAATGCTAAGCCTTTTACAGCTGGTAATCATTCACAAAGCACCACGTACAGCAGAAGATAATATAAAATAAAATGATACACGAAATCGAAATGAACGAGGCGGGGGGAACAGGCCTTCCAAAATATGTCGACGGTACTGATACACGAAAAGTTTCGACAGAAAATGCATACCACGAAATAATAAGATCAACGTAAGAACGCGACCCAAAATCATGGAAGAAATGGCAAAAATCTGACCATAATATACAATGTTTATGATAAAAACGGTAAAAAACTGGAACCCAACATAGCAGGAGAAAAAAGCGCGCAGTCAAACTCGTCAGGGCATCCAACAAAAAAGCATGCATTTTACAGCAAAGCCCGTCGAGAGCAGAACACTCCCTAAAAGGTCTAGTATGGCTGTCAAGCCAAAATACGACCACAAGATCTATAGCATAAGTGCGAATACAGTGCTTGCAGACGAACGAGATTAGCGGGCTGCTTACGATAGAAATGGGACACAAGAAAACGCTGGACCAAGTAACAGTATCAGCCAAAGTAGGTTCCGCTATAATTTAAATAACCTAAAAACACAATATCAGTTCGATAATTCACTGCATTCAAATTTCACATTTGGATACCGTGCAGATATATTCAAAACAATTTACAATACCTACACATAATATAATAATTTAGACACCAATGCGCTCCATCAGACCACTTCATTTACATTAGGCCACTTTGCAACTAATGTGCCAATATTCGACCACGACCCAGTCGAACTTCTTCGTTTGAAGCGAATGAAGAGGAATGTAGCCTGTAAAGTAGGGTAACTTTATAAGTAATTTTGAATCGGAACATTAGCTAACAGGTTAAAAGGCATAGAAGCCGTGTTTATGTCACAACGAGCACTATTTAGGTCGATTGAGGAGTTTTTAAGGGAACTTAATAATAGGTACGCGAGAAACAGTAATGCCACCAAACCTTTAACACAACTAAAAACGATTACACAACAAGGAGAAGAACATGTGGAATCTTATTTCGATCGCATTTGAGCACTACATAATAAGATAACATTTTATTAACAACAACAGTTTATCGCTTAAATCTAACTTATTCTCCTATACCAAAGGTTGCACTAAAAGTCACGGCCAAAAGATAAGCGATAACAAAATTTTGCTATGGACCTGAGGACCTATAAAACTACACTTTAACATGCATAAGTACTTGAAAATTGAACGAACTAGGAGTAGTGGCACTAAATATAGATAGTGAAATCACTCTACACTACACAGCTCCGGCAGGACAAAATACTTACATAGGCATAACCCAAGTCAAACCACATGACAAAAAGATATCAGATGAATATAAACAGATTCAAATAACGGATTTATCGGAATAGGAAGCAAACAATTATCACGAGTCAAACCTATACAGAGACGAATATGACAATCTTCCGACGCGACCACTTGTAAATACAGAAAGTAAAAATACTTAAGGTACTAAAAATGCTTAACTGCCTTAAGATGAAAGAAAAAGCAGGACAAAAACTCTGCGTTTTGTAAGCACAAAAATCATAACACAAACAAATGTCGCACGTTAGTAAGAGACGCAGAAAAGGGACCCCTGTCGGTGCAATCATAATTACCAGAGAGAAGGTACTTCTAACAAGGCGCAAAATGATAAAAATTAAAGCAATGATACATACCCGCAAAACTGGAGTAACCTTAACGATGACTACGGAAGCAAGAATAACAGCACCCGTTACAGTTACAATAGGAACGAGCGAAATAGACGGAGTGACGATCAGCGAAATTATCGATATAACAATATCAGGTAGAATTACAATAATTAAAATGGAAATTACAGTAGGTAGGAACCTTGGTTATAAAAATAGAGAGCCACTGCATACATTACCTGACTCAGCTAACGATAAAAAGCATGACATACTCACGGAGACTTTAAACTCCCAAGACGCTGGTCGCAGTTCACAGGCGTCGAGCATGACTTGGCAGTAAGCAAAGAAATGAAGAATGCACCTGCTAACAAAGCAGAGCCAAAGTGCAGTGAACGGGAGTCACCCGAAAAACTATACACTTAACCACACCTTACGCATATAGTAGACGCGAGAAAAAAAGCACAATATGAAATGATATGGCTAGTGCATAATACGGGCAATACACAAAATAAACTACTAGTGCAACTTAATAAAATGCAGCCAACGGCAGGCTCACAAAATAAAGATAATTATAATAATGCCGAAACTATACTATCAACCCATAATCCATAACCTATAACACGGGTTAAAAAATGACCCACCCATCAAGAGCGTTGAGAAATCATTTTAGTAAGTCAAAATAAGTATATAAAGTACAGTACACACACCGCATTAAGTATTCCTAAAAAGCCTACGATTAGTACAGAGAGGCGTGATATTTTACGAATATACGGATGCCAAATCCATCATAAAAATTATTAGCCTTAAGAAGGACTCATATAAAAATTTTAACGAGCATTTGCTCATAATTCACTTGATACATAGAGCATGATGCACGTCAGAAACAATAGAGGTACCTGTAGATAGGATGATGTGCACTCTACACGTAGTATCCGATGACTTCCTGATATAAGTAAAAGGACTAATTGGATGGGGTCTATAAAAAAATATGAGAGCCACATATGCGCCAAGAAAAATATTGTAATATAAAATAGCACCCAGATAGCTCCAAAAGAGCCATAAACATTCGAAATTCTCGCAAAGACGAGACATATAATTTTTGCGCTTATAACAGAAGAATGGAAAAATATACAAACAGGATGGGTACCAAGATGGGTAGAGAAAGGCATTTTATTCGGCAACTTTATTGCAAACAATGATAACGGTTAAGTGTACGCCGAATTCATAAATATTACAGATAAACTTATAAAAATAATCGTTGTTGGAGATTTATTTAATATCAGCCTTTTAGTGCTGATTACTATGAGTGGACTGTATAATGTGCGTGGCCGGATGAGTGGCGGTAGGAAGAGAGGA
>JAPYYV010009484.1:0-11907 GCA_030522625.1 Copidosoma aretas | reverse complement strand
GGCTACCTTACGGTCCCTCGGGCCTGCTTCGCAGGACCCTCGGGCCGCAAAATCGCCCTGGAGGCGATCGCACTTTTGTGACGAAAACTACTATTTTGTTTCTATTTGATAAACGTTTAATTTTTTAAATACTTTTATCCATTTAATTTTAAGATGTTAAGGCGTTTACTTGATTATTAAAACTTAAAGCGTAAAATTGTAACTGAGTTTAATAATTATGGCTTTATTTGTTTGATGATTATACTTATTTGTACATGAAAATATTTTAATCAAGGAAACCTAATTACTGTAAAATATGAAAATTATTAACGTTGTTTTACGTTGTTAGCCCAGTTACAAAATAATAACAAAAATATCGGGTCCTTTTTGTTGACAAAAGCCAGGCGAAAATTGATTTTTAGGAAGCTTTGTGCAAATTAATTGACAGCGATTACTTTTACAAACCTGTAATAAGAATAACGAAAGGCAACATTGCATTCATAAGTAATTTATCATAAATTACACGGTGCTATATTTAAAATGGTTAGACATGTTTTGGACACGAATATATCGAATATCAAGATTATATGGCATTCTCTCATTCTCTACTGCAAATGAGAGTACGGGTGAGCGCGGAAAGAAAGAGGAATGCGATGGGAATATCCACGGGAGTGAGGAAGAAACGCAATAAGAACGCGATGAGCGCGAAAACATTGGTATTTTGTTTCGCGAAAGTCATGGCACCCCTATATGTCCCTGTGTCTTTATTTACGCTTATTGAAAGCTCGATGATGTAGTTGCCCAGAAAATGATGCACCTTCATGGCCTTTATAAGTTTTTCTTGCAAATATGGTGTACCTTGTGAATAAAGTGACGAAATACGATTATCACAGTTGGCGGGGGAGAAATTTTAGAGAGGGGAGGGGGCGCAAAAATGTGGCAATATTGCGAGTTTCTTCCGTCCGTCACTTGAAAATATATGCATATATGCGCCTAATTTAGTGTATATTTGAGAGGTGTTGTTTCGGATAATTAGGCAAAAAGTGTTTTTTATAAATTTTTTACAATTTATCAAATGTACTTATTCATTACATTTAATTTTATATGTTTTTTAATTTCGCGCCTTTCACGATATCATTTCGCCAACTCATAATTCGTCAATTTTTATTAATTCATAATAAAAACAGCTGGTGGATTTCTCTGAAAATTAAACATAATATTTTTTAATTGTATACGATTGTAAAAAAACAAGTTGAAAAAATTCTATAGACCATTTTTCTGCAAATGACATTTACGTGATTCTTTCACAAGGTTACACGTTCTATAAAGATTTTTTTACTATTAAATATCTAAAAAATCGTGCAGTGTAATGATTTAAAATTTTACGTTTAACACTTTAACGTCACTACGAACATCTTGTCAAAGTTTCAGAAAAATCCATCCAAAAACACTATGTGTGATGAACGTCCTTAAATGAACGCGTAGTCAATTAGTTGTTTTACATAATAAGATACACAATATACATGATTTTTTTTAGCTTTATTTTTTAGGCACGGCAAACGTATAGGAGTACCTTATATTTTTGTCAGAGAAAAAGGTGTAACCACTTATAAATCGTCTATTTTCGATGAAATAGTTATTTACGTAGCAACGAAAGACGATTTCCCACACGAGACAATGACACGAGTGCTGAAATTGTCCCGCACGAGTTGCGTACAAGATTTTTCATAATATGTGTGTTAGATATCAGTATTTCCCATAACGTTATTATAAAAAACATATTTTCAGCTCAATCTGGGGGCTTTTTGAGTAGGTCTTCTTATCTGGTGCATGTATAGACGTATGGACATGCGCGATCAAGTTTTTCATCTTAATCAGGTCAAATTTTGTTATAACGATTTTTTATGTCTAAACAGCGGTTTTTTTTACTATTCTAAGAGAAAAACAATTCAACTTAATTTTTTAAAATAGTTATATAGTACCTCTTGAAGAATTGAAAATAGCTTTATAGACTATTTTGAATAATTTTACTACGTTATTTCATTCATTTTTTATCAAAGAAATACTAAGATTTTTATGAAAAATCAGTCATATCTCAAGAACCCATCGACAGATTTTAAGTATCGGCAACTTAAACTGTTTGTTTTTTTATCTGTATAGTGGCTCGGAAAAAAATTATGGTTTAATTCCTTATTAAAGGTGTTTTAATGATTTTAATAATTATTATTACTCAAATGTTTTTTTAATATTTTTAGGTGAAAAATCCTATTTCGATTTTTTAAATAGTTCTAACGTATGGAACACTAAAATAGTTGTATTTTTAATTTTGAACTATGCTGCTGTGTTTTTTGATAACGGAATTCTAAAATTTTGGTGGAATATCAGTCATATCTCGAGAACCTATCGATAGATTTTAATTATTCAGGGATTAAAATATATGTTTATAACGGTCTAATAATAAAAGTGTATCAGTTATCGACCTTATTTAGGTTTTAAAACGATTTCTAATCTAAAAAACAGATTTTCGATATTTTTTGATTGATAAGATTATAACTTAATTCAATAAATAATTTTTTCTCGTAAAGCATTAATAAAAGTTTATTTACAACTGTTCATTATTTTAGTTTACCATTTCCTCAAATTTTTATTACTGCGGTTCTACGACTTTTTTGAAAAATCATAACTCGACACACGCACGATGAATAAATACTATTTAACTAAAAAATTTTTATCTCGTTTTCAAAATAATTTCAGTTTTTAGAGCTTTTTTTACATTCTGAATCATGTTAATACGTATTACATATTTACGAAAAAAAAGTTAAATGTAAAGCATATTAAGATGCAATTTTTTTGTTGAATACATTTTGTAGCATGTAAATTTTTTTCCATAGTTTCTGACGTAATAATAAAATGACCATTGTTTAAATTTGATTAAACTAATGAAAGTACATGAAAATCAAATTTAAATTACACTTGTTGCTCTGGCACGTCGTAGGTTGGCCGTGCCTTGCATGAAAAACGTTATGTTTTGCATGAATTTATCCGCTCGTTGCTTTAATTGAAAAAAGTTTTTTTTTTAATGGTGTTAAATTTATAAAATTACAAACATTTACTTTTTAGGTCTGCCGTATGTTGTATGAACTTTCATTATGTCATTCATTTTAAATTTCATTATTTCGTATACACTTTTCACACCCATTAAACCACATGGTCGTCTGAAAATTTTCTCTGCTCAACTTTTCTATTTTTAATAGGAATCTGTTACGTAACTGTATGTTGGCGAAATTCAACAAAAATTATATCGGTGCTCATTAATTTTCATTTTTCTGGCTCAGAGCTGACGGATCGATGGGAATAAAAAAAAAAAAATGATGATTAATTGCCCGAGTGCTAGCAGTTTCTGTCTTCAAGTGCTCAAGTCGGGAGATTTTCATCAATTATTAATAACTTTTCGCGAGGCTTTGGCACCACACTTGTGGTATATTACATGCTCGAGCTGCCTCGGTCCGGTCACGCCTACTTTTACAACTGCACGTGAAAATAATTAATATATCAAAGTAAAAGGCCACTCCAACTGAATTTTTTATTGGAGTGTACTTTTACATAATTATATTATTACGAAATTCATGTGATTGTAGACAAAAATTGCGACAAAACTTGGTCGATTCATACATATATAAGAGCATTACATAAACTATGAAATCTATAACAATTGACAGGTAGTGGTTCTCCCATATGGATGATAAACCTCAACAACAATAGAAACTCGAAAAACCAGTTTTGCCTAATCAAAACTACGAGTAATGCCATGCTAAAAACGATAAAAAAAAAAGTCTCCAACGAATCGCCCGTGGAATCGCCCATCCGATGATTTCGCAGCCAACCGATCCCTCTCTCTGCCTTCCCATCGCCATCGATAATAACTTTACCCTTCGCGCGAAATTTCCCCGCGCAACACGTGATTCCCATTCACATGCGCGGCCGAGCGCAAGCGCGCGCTAACAATAACTTAATCAAAGCTGCTTACGCGAGCGAGAGGCCGTCGCGCACTGCGCACGCGCGCCCATACGTTTTGTTACTTTTAATAAGCAGATAAGATCCGGGGCCACGACTAATTTATCACGGACCGTAAAAGCTCCCTCGGACGCCGAGCGGGGTGCCGTAAAGCATTTTACGATTCGTCTGCGGAAGAAGAGATGTTTCGGACTGCAAAGGCTTGAGCGCGTATACTATGGTCGGTGCGTAAGCTTTGGAAGGGCATACGTTAGACTTTACGCGAGCACCTGGCGTGGTCGTATATCTGTTGAGAATGAAATCTCACTATGTCTTCACCTGTATTGAGTTTCGACAAAACAATTGAAACCAAAGACAGAACCGGTGCACAGGATGAAACTAACGTGTAGCGGTATGTTTTGATGGGACAAAGCGAGCTTTACAACCTCGTACAAATGAATACAGCGGGAATAAAAGTCTCAAATTATCGGCGTTCACCTCACGAACAATAATGTAATCATACATTTGATAAAGACAATACAAAAATCTTCGATAGAGGCTCTAATTGCAATCAAAGACTCACCTCATAGATGATGCGGAAAAACCTGAATGAGAGTAGTATCAATCAAGACCATGTATATTCATCGGACAAGACGTTTTTGTCATTCATGAACAAAGTTAGAAAACGACTTGTCAAGTTCATTTATCTACTCCGAAGTGTCAAAGATTGATTTTTTAATTAGTATTAGACATTCACCCTATATCGCTAGCTTAATGGTGAAAAAATAAGCCCGACCGTTTCACATTTTACTGTAAGTAATTGTGTATGAATGTAAAAATGTTTCTGAGCAGCTGAAACAAGCCATATGGTTGAGTCATATTAAAAGCCATTCAATAACTTCTGATATCCAAAATCGTCCATCTGTTATTTTTCCTTCGTTAGCTTTGCTGCGGATTCTTAATGACTTTCAATGGTCTTAAAATACTTAAAAGACCAGTAAAGTTTTTTCAAAGACTTTTATCTCTCGCTTCTGAATCGTGTAGATCTTCGAGTGTCATGCTATTATATGTAGCAATAAATGTTTAGAATCATACTCTTCAAAGCATGATCGACAGTCGATCATTTGAAAAACCTCGAAAAAACATACCCGCAATCCCATCAAAATCGTACACACGGTGTGCTATAAAGTGTTATGCAGGCAGCTGCACAATGCATTTGTTCTCAAAGAAGAGCGCGAGTACGAGAGAGAGAGAGAAACGGGTACAGATCGCAGGAGTCGTGGCACATCGCGGGCAGCAAACCAGTTTCGGGCTCTCGCTGCTGCCAGCTCGTTGGCATCTCTCACGGGAGCGCGACAGGGGCCCGAGCCAGAGTGCGGGTATGTAAGGGAGCCAGAGAGCAGGGGAAACAGAGATAGCGAGAGAGAGGATCCGCTCGAGAAGCTACAAATGCGTTACGCGCCTTTAATAATGCACACAAGCTAAGTAAGAGAGAGAGACGCGCGCTATTCCGAGCTGGCCTCCATCGCTGATATAGGTGGTACAGTAGTCGTCTGACTTAGCGACGCGGGTATAAGCGATGACGCGAAGGTGCATCGATTTCTCGTAATGCGGAGCTAAGTGGAACTCTGTGCGCGCGCGCGTGTGTGTGTGCGTATGCAACAGTATGGTGTACGTCGGCGGAGAGAAACTCGCGACAGGGGGCTGGATCCGTCTCCTCTTTTGCTCCCCGTTTCGCGAGTGCACCGTCCGCGTTCGTGGATCGAGAGCGCAGAGTTATTCTCATCCGCGATTTGGTAGTCGATCGGGGGAGGCAGCCGCTGCTTAACGAGTCCGGCTCGAACAAAGAGATTCCGTTATCTCGGCTCAATTTACGCGCGGCTCGAAGATAGAGACGGCAGGAGGGGGAGGAGGAGGATGGGCCTCGATATTTATCGACGGCGAAGCGTCTGCGTTACGCGGGCTCGGGGCTAATTATTACGCGCGCGCGCTCGGTGCTGCCCGGCAAATTGAGTTGTAAAAATACTCGGCCGGCGAGAGAGCTCGCGCGCCCCAAGTTTATAGTAATTTTATTCATTGAGTTATAAGTCTGCCTTTCACTGTTAACGCCGGTTTTTCCTTCCTTTTGGAAATTTTGCCTTCATGTGCCATTATGCGCGGAAGAATGCACTCTGGTGTATGGAAATTGGAGCGACTGAGCGGGTATCTAATTTTATGTCCGGGGGAAATGAGACGGGTGAATTCGTGTTTTTTATTTTGTGCGTCATTCGTAGTGAAAATTTAGGGATGTTGAGAAATGTGCGAGTACTCGCTCAATTGAGCTCAAATTAATTCAGGTTGTATGGTTCGAGTTACTACGTACGAGGGTCGATCAAGTGCTTATTTTTATATTTGTTAGCATTATTATTATTATTATTATTATTATTATTATTATTATTATTGTATTGTTAACAATAGTGTAATCATTACCATCAATAAATCATCTCTAAAACGGGCATTTGATCGAATATCTCATACATGTTTTATTTGTTTGCTATTTATTTGACTTTGATATCCAATTCTTAACTTTTATTTAAAGGTGGCACAAAATGATAAAAAAATTTATTGATAATAATATATCAATATAGATATGTATAACTTTTTATAAATGATAACAAGATAATCTTTTTTATAAATCACAAACGTATATTGGATTTAACACCAGCTGTCGTGAGTTTTGTGGAATATGCACGGGTATCGCCAATTAACAGTGCATTAGCCATTGCAAAATTTATTTCACACGTTGGGTACTTCTTGCCATTGATTAACGTGGAGAAGTTGCAATTTCTTTACAGAAAAACTTTTTTTACTTCATACACGTTCTTTAACAAAAATGCACCTACCGATGGCTTTTAATTAAAATAAAGTCTCTTCGTGCGATTTATTAATTAGTTAAATTTTTGTTTCATTTCATACCAATATCTCGTATAGCTTTTATGAATTACTGGTATTCTCGTATGGATAGAATTCATCCCTGCATCAAATACCATTTGGCAAAAAATTTTAGCTCCAACCAAGTGTCGACTCGATAAAAACCAAATTGGATCTCAAGAGATTCCTGAAAGGAATGGCATTTTAAGTGGACTGAGGTCCACACATCAGTTTAAAAATAATTGTATTACATTGCGTACTCTTCAAGCACAAACTATGTTTCAAGCCAATAATGATTTTAATTAGGGTTTTAAACCTGGTATAATTAAAGTGGCGCTTATAGTACATAGCTAGAACGTGGCACCCAAAATTTTATTCAAGAGATAACAAGTAAAAATTATTATCGAGTTATTCAACATTTGAGATATATCAGTAGCAAAATTTGACTACCTCTATTATTTTTATAGAGTTAGCCTCAGTCATCGATGTATTTTTATTTGTACACGAAAATGAAGTAGTCTATAATTATATTTCACGGTATTCTTCTATTTTGTATCTGTATTATTATTATTTATTCCTTTAAATATATAATAGTGTATTGCCCTGTTCTTATGGAATATGCATCATTTTTTTTTTTTTATACCATTATGTATCGGTCTTCTGATTTATATATCGTTTTGTTAATCTCTAATTATTTGTCTCTTTATCTCTACTGCTCCAATGTTGATTTTTTTCCGGTCTTTCTATTTTCATTTCTCGTCTACATTATTTCAAATTTGTTCCTTCATTTGAGTCTTTACTTATGCATCTTTTTCTACAACTTTATTAACTTTAACTATTTTCATTGACCTGGTTCCATTTTTTACTTAAAGGTTATGTCTTAATGCTATGCGAACAAATTTTTGAGGATCAAATATGTCAACAATATGTTCTTAAAAGACTGGTATGTACATCGATGTATCATTACAGTGACTAAATAAATAATAGAGACATATTTTGGAATTTGAATACTTTGAACGAAATATATGAAGGGGCAAATGTACTTTAATAGAGGTACGAGTACAGATACAGTAATGGATACTCAGATACAGGTAGTAAGATATGGATGTTACGGATCAATCTTACATGTAGTTTTTTGTGAAATCTGTGTGAGTTTTCTGATTTGTATGTACAGTGAAAATAAGAGAAATGCGTTCGAATGTAAATAACAAGCGTTGTTATTCCGTTATGAATATTATTGATTTTGGTTGTTAAAGAAGGCACTTTGCGAAAAACCGTCTAATCGTTGAGTCCCCAATAGCCCAAAAATTTTTAATTGTTTTTATTTTTTGGTGTGTAGCTGATTTTGTCAGCTACATTGGAGATTTAGTTACACTAGTATAGAAATATAGGTATCTGACAAGTTGTAAAGATATTATTTCGACGTTACAGAATAATGTATTTAGAGACTTAATTTAAGAGATACAAGAATATAGGTATAGAAACGATATGTAGAGACGACACCAAGAGAAACAGATTTGGCATACTAATTGAGGTTCAGTTAAAGCATTTTTAAATCTATAAAGAGAAGAAACACACAAAAAGATATAGGGATATAGATCCTGTTGTGATGACAAGTACAAGTGAACAGCATTTATAAGTTTACAACGTAAATATTCATTCAGAAAAATATTTATTGAAACTGAAACACTGTCTCAAATACAGGAATTCGTCAATAAACAAAAAAACATACCGTGGTATTAGAGATACTCTCAGACGTAACGTAACGATGATTAAAAATAGATACCTAGAGACAGAGACATAATACCGGAGCATAGATGGAGGCATCCGTTTGAAATAGAGACACGTATTGAGATAAAGACAATTTACATTGATAAATTGACACTAGGGTAGAGAAACAACTAGAAAAGTAAATACAATCAGCAAGATTGACTTAAAGATCTAGAACCTTTTTTTCGTAACAAATTTCCTTTCTATGTTTTTGGACCTGCTGGTAAATCAAAGTACGACAATGTTTTTAAAGTGATTGCAAAGGCTAACTTAAACAAATTACGAATTTTAACCAAAAATATGTTATAACCTCAAAATTAACTGAATTTCTGACTTCATCACCTTAAACTTTAGACTCAGTAGAATAAAAAACGTTGTTTTGGTTGATTCACCCAGGACAAACGATACGCGGTCCTCAATTTTTTAAGAATCCTGAATTTGGGCCATAGGAGGTTATAACCTTAAAATTTATCAAGTTTGAACCTCGTAACCTCTGAATTCAGGCTAAGTTTGGTCAAAAACGTCATATTACGATGATTCACCAAAATTAAATGACATATACTATGCACATTTTTTTGAATGGTCACGAATTCGGATCGAAAATAGGCGTAACTCAAAATTTATGAGGATTTGGGCCTGGTAAGCTCGAAATTCGGATTCAGCAGGCCTAAACATAGAATGACATTAAGTTACCTAGGGGACCTTACAGTGCATACATTACCATATTACAGCGCCTGCACACTTCAATCTCAAACGTGTTCTTGGATTTTACTAATCAGTCGGGCTATTTTATCGTGGTCTACAAATTTTATGTATTCAATAAGTACTGCATGCTTCTGTATGTAAACTTATGAAATATAAATTTTTCTTAATCCGCCCCTTCCTAAAATATAGTATCTAGAATTAGGGTAGCTAAAGATAGTACACTGTAATACGTTGTATTTTATGTGCAAAAACCTAATAAGATACAAACGAAGTCCATAGTATATATTATCAATACTGTACCCACGGCTATATCCTGGTACTCGTTCTTCCATCATGCCTAGCTTTGTGCAAGAATCTTAAAAGTGGTACTGTAGAAACAAGGAGTTAAAGAAGTATAAGAAAACATGGAAAAGGCTAAGCCAGACTGAGAAGAATTAAAAATTTTTATAAATGCTTACACACAGGTGCGTAAAATACACGCTCGCGAGGAACAAGATTGGTTGAGCGGGAGAACGGACACGCATAACAGACTAGAGACTCCTGAGCATGACACGTATAGGTACATCTTTCGCTCGCTCGTGAGCTCATCCTCCTTCATGTAAGCATATATACGCACCATGCAGGTCATGGGGGGACGTACACGCGCTCGCAAGGGGTAACGGCCTGGACGTGCCTTGACCCAAGAGGAGTTTCGAGAGAAACAGGTGCACGAGTGATTATCGACCCGCCAGCATGTGTACACATAAGTGCGTTCCCAATGCACGTATGCACAGCTGTACAGAGAGATGCGGGAGGAGAGACGAAGAATTTGATATTGAGTTTTTTCGCTTGATCGAATCATTTACATGCCAATGGAATGTTAAATTATCGGATCGTGTACGTGATGATGGATGGGTTACCTCGATTTATTTTATAATCGTTGAAAAGAGCCTTGTTGTTTAAAGATATTCAGGTGAACTCCGTAATTATTATAAGCGGAGGTTTTCAGAAATTTACGTAACGTACTGATCAGCGTCTGGTGTTTGATTGGTAAGGCGTGCAGGGAATATTCCGTTTAAGTAGCGACACATTTTGTTTAATGTATTGTTACACACAGAAAGAGTGAGAGAGAGTATGTAAATATCTCGAAAAAAAGATGCATGAACGTAAAAAGCTGCTAACTGATGAAATCATATTCTAATCGTATTCTAATTTATTTCCACCTCAGTCCATCGAGAGAATTTCGACACAATTATTTTTTCGTATAATACGATCCACATGATACACAGAGATTTGATCTTTTTGATACGATAAAAAATCCATCGTACTTCTTATTCCGAGATAAAAGAGTATCAATGATCAAATAATTCACAGTTTTCATCAATCTACGCATGTTATAACCCACAACCTCTATCCAACCAATCATCCCCATCTCGACATAAATCACGCAAGATGTCAGATTCTTCTTCTAAACGGTCAAATCGTTTTGAAAAGCAGTTGTTTGCCTGAGATCAATCAACCATCAGTCTACGACTAGTTGAAAAAACCGACCTACACACCAACGTGGCGCCTAATTTAGCCGTACTCGACGCGCACTTTGTTTCTCGCCAAATACACCCCTCACCCGTCCAGATCCCAATGTTAAAACATAAATTTCACTTACCGCCAAAAACAGCCTGGGATCAATCAACTTCAACCCCACCGCTTCGATTAAATCACGTTTTTTACTCCTGTTAATTTCGCAAGCGCCGCTCCGCCGAGAGCCAAGACAGAATAATCAGCCCAGTGCAAACATACCCCCGGGGGACGTCGACGAGCGCGCGGCTGCGTCACGAAGCTCACCGCAGAGCCGTCTGATCGCCCGTAAACGCCGCACGCGTCAATCCTCTCCTCTGCCCTCCCAACGATCGGTTGTAAATAATTGATTTATTTCATTCGTCGCCTAATGGCTGGCTCTCGTTCGCCCACGCACACAATGCACATCTCGTGCACCTTGCGCGGGACAGGACCCACGCTCTTTCTCCTCGTTTCATTACCTCCCTGCTCATCATTTTCCTACTTTACGGACCGCTCTTTCTCCTTTCCCGTTTTAATACGCCATCAGAAGGGCTTGTCCCGATCAGAGAATCGTTACGTAAGGGATCTTTATTTATTTTTTTTCTTCACATCGGCGGCATCACCTGTTCACTGTAATTGGACACCGCGACTCTGCGCTCGTTTTTCCCGCGCCCGTCGTAAACTGCTCCGCGAGTCGGTTATTAAGCTTGAATTTATTGCGGCCGAATCGAAGCGGACGATCGTTTTTGTCGCGCGCTTCGACGAGACATCTATCATCACGTTCATCATCACGTTCATCCGATCATCTTTGGTACAGCGAGTCTCATGATTGTTGTCATGCTCGGTGGGATTACTCCTCCCCCCCCCCTCCCCACCCCCTGTTTTCCGTTCCATTTCTATATTGCCGTGTACAATAGATTACGCTCGCGAAACCACTTCAAACAGTATTCGGTCCGTGAAAAAAAAACCGCGCCCCACAACGATCATGCGCGAAAATTAGAAAGTCCCCGTGTT
>JAPYYV010009483.1:0-13045 GCA_030522625.1 Copidosoma aretas | reverse complement strand
TACTTTCAATGTTGATAACTTTAAATTTACCTTCTCTTTTTTGTTTAGGAAAATTGTTTAGTACAAAAACATTGTAAATTGATAGAATTAATGACTTTTAAAAAGGATGTGTAGCTTCAAAATATAGTTTTCTGTACACCTCGTCCGAAAGTTGAATTTCCGGACCGCTGCGCGGCCCGGCCATTTGACTTCCCGGCCGAGAGACATAGAAAAATCGTATACTGACCACGGCCGTAAGTAAAGAAGCCTCAGATCGTCCGTTTGTCATCCTCGGCTTCGCCTCGGACGACAATGTTTGGATGATCTGAGACTTTCTTTACTTTTACGGCCTTGTGTCGTAATATACTATTTAATGGTAGAGAATGGATTTGTATTGATCAATTTATTTAAAACACAATTGTTTAAGCAGATACAAAAATTATAGAATTTTGGATCAAACTTATTTGTCCCAATAATTTGGCACATTTCTAGAAAAAAAGATTTAGTGTCACTTTTCCTGAATTCGCTTTTAAAAAAAGTTTTGAATGTTTCAAGCTTGATAAAATAAGTCTTATTTAAATTGTTTTTTATTGCAGGCCTATGCAAGTAAGCATCTGTAACTGCAAAGCAAAAATTAATTTTTTTTAGTGTACTTTATTAAAGAAATGTTTTTTGGCAATTTAATAAATTAATACTTCAAACAAAATGAAATATGAAAAGATAGATTTTTAGTAAAAATGTGGAGATGCTGCTTCTAGTCTTAACCATTTTGTTTCCAGTGAAGAGTACACCTAAAAACATCAAAAAACACTCAATATGTAACTCTGCTAAAAAATTTCAGTCATTTAAAGCTATACTTTAAAAGTTTCAGCATATCTAAGAAACTAATTTAAAAAAAAGACACCTGAAATCCAGCGTTTCGGCTGCTTTTTTTCAGTTTTATGTTTTTAATAATATAATAAAAGCCATACAATGCCCCTTACTGCATTTTTTGCCTATAATTATAGCTATGGAATGAAACTACATTTGGAGAATCGGAAAAAAATAGTGATTTGATGTAATATTTTGGCAGAGACAGAAAAGTTAAAAGAACAGACTATGTACCGCGCACACAAGGTTTGTGCACATTCTCATTGTACACGAATAATTGTACACGATTAGTACTTGTTTTTTTTCGCACAATACTTGAGCATGATTCTGGAATTTTTGTGCACATCCAAATATGTTAAAAGTATATTGCGTGTGCACGATAATTGTAGAATCATGCTCAAGTATTGTGAAAAAAAGAAAAATGTACTGAATATTTCGTCGTCATTATTTACGGGTTCGTGAATAATGACCACAAAAGATTTAGTACTTCTTTCTTTGTACGCTCTACTTGAGCATGATTCTGGAATTTTTGAGCACATCCAAATATGTTAAAAGTATATTGCGCGTGCACGACAAAGAAATAAGTACTAAACGTTTTGTGGTCATTATTTACTAGTTCGTGAATAATGTTTCTTGTACAATTATTCGTGCACAATAAAAATTGCTTATGGAGAACTCCTAAGGTGTATAAAACAGATGAACAGCACGAAGAACTAAGCGAGAGGAGACAATATTAATGATAGTTTATGTATATGTATCTTGCACTTGGTAGGTTTTTGCAACTTTCTTAAATTAGTTTTGGGAGTTTATGTACGTAAATTGGAAAGATCCGAAAATTTTTTATGTATAAACGCAATTCGTCATCAATAAAATGAATTAAAATTTGTATTTTCTTTAAGAATCATAAAATATAAGTGTATGTTTTATACACATACATTTCAAGAGATAACTTTTACCAAACATCATGCTTAATTTAAAATGATGCTGTTACGTAAATATTTAGTTGAATAATGTTACTGACGTTCCCCTTAAATGAATTCACGATCTAGTATTGATCATAGGAGTAAATAGTGTTATTATTATTTCGTAACTAAAGATAAAAGATATTTTTACGATAAGGATGTAAGAATTCTGCACGATATAGTATTCAGCCTACAATATAAATAAAGTATAATTGAACTAGTCATAGAATTTAGAAAATGAGGGGATAATAAATATATTAATTAGTAAGCTGTGTACTAATAAATTAAAAGCGAGTTATATCTTTTGCAGACAAATTTGTGCTATCGCTTTCTTCTACTTTTAGAATTATTGAAATTTTATTGCAATACAGCGCGCTGTGACTCTTTTCGTCGCACCTAATAGCGCTGTGATTCTTTTCGTCGCACCCAACAACGCTATGATTCTTTTCGTCGCATCCTATAGTGCTGTGATTCTTTTCGTCGCACCTAATAGCGCTGTGATTCTTTTCGTCACACCCAACAGCGCTGTAATTCTTTTCGTCGCATCCTATAGCGCTGTGATTATTTTCGTCGCATGATACAGCGCTGTAATTCTTTTCGTGGCAGTGGTGCGTTGGGATTGTTTTCGTCAAGGCACATGTCGCTCAGATTGTCTTCGATTGAGGCATCGATATGTCAGTAACGCATGGAGACTTTATAAAGCAATGTGTAGATCAGGGAAAGGTAAAAGTCTTCTGGATACACACAAAGGAGAACATTGCTGATATTATGACAAAAACATTATCATTCGAGGCTCACAGAGTGCTTAGAGACAAAATCATTAATTTAGGAGAGTATTATTACTCAATTTTATTGTGTTCACAGGTGGAGAAAATTAGAAGTATAAAGCTAATGGAGTGGCAAAGGGAGGGAGTGTTAGGTTGGAAGCTTTGCCATCAACGCCTCTACACTCTTTAGATAATTCCCCCTCCCCCTCCACACTCGCACTAAGCAAGTGTGCGCGGCGGTTGCGCTGGCAGGGACTTAGACGCACAACCTAGCAGAGGCAGTACTGTTGCATCCGTGCATCGGTTAACGTCTTTATATACATCTATACACTTTGAGTACTTTTAAGAGTGCATACAGAGAGGCCGTGTATTGAGACACAATAAAAGAGTTTTGATAGAGCAAATACTCGTGTCTGTAAGTATTTAATTGATCCTGTGTCCTAGTCCACGCCCTCAAAGAACGTCGTTTTAAAAGAACGTCGAATGTCCTACAAGAATATCTTTGTGTTAATATATTTTGTTAATTTGCCAAGGTTTTAAAAAACTCTAAAGAAACAAGAGAATTTTTTCCTTGTTATTTTCCATTCAAAACTTTGTCCGTCGTAAGAAACCGGTAATTAATAATATTAAGAGATGTCATTTAGCAAGGTATGTTTCTTATTTATCTAGAAACGATTGAGGACTATCATAAAATACAATTTAAAAATTATCCTAATATAAACGATTCTAATATACATACACATATGTATCAATATAAACCATAAATAACAAAAAAAGTCATCATCAGTTTTTAATTAGTAACATTTATGTAATAAATCAGTAAAATTATTTAATGTACTTGCTATACTTGTGCAAAAAATCTCAATTTTTTGGAATAAAGAAGAATAGAAACAGATCTGTTCTAATTTCAATTGGAAGAATTGGAAGTTTGAAAAGAGGACATAGACCCATTATTATGCTTTTTAAAAGAAAATTTTCGTGGCATATTTTAAACAAACAGGTACTGTGCAATGGGCAGTCAAAGCAGTTTTCGGCTCAAGCAAAAAAGCTAAAGTAGAAAGTCAAAATCAAATGTTATTTTTCATGGACTAAATTATAAAATTATATTGCACATATGTAGTGGAGACTTGCCTATGAAACCCAAAAAAAGAATGCTGATTCAAAATATGAAGTTTACTTAAAATGCACGGACACAAGGATATCTATGAAAACCAAGAGGTGGGAAGGGTAGGTATGGATTTGGAAATGAATAAGGATTGAAAAAGGGAAAAAATAGATGTAGTTTGACAACTATCATGATATGTTTGAATGCAAACACACCAAGATATATATGAGGAATAGAGAAAGCAATGGAGACCATAGTAATTAGCTTAAGAAAAAGGGCAGAAATTTACTTTTTGCACATATTACAAATGAACAAAAGTATATGGTCTTTTTTATGCCTGATCAAAGATTTCTTGGACTTAATCAATAAAAATTATACAAAAGAGACAAAGAAGTTAAGGTTTCATATGAAAAAGTAGAGGAAGGGAAAGCGTAGAATTCATAAAAAGAGCAGCAAAGGAAGATAAACTTAAGAAAATTAGAGATCATTTGACAAATCAAAGGGAGACATTTGTTAATCATACAATACCGAGAAAGTATATTGTAATTGACAAGTCCATTATGCGTAAAATGTAAAAAAAAAAACAATAAAAAACAGAGAGAAAGAAAAATAAAGTGAAACAAAAAATATATAAGTTAGTTTAAAAGATTTTAAGGGATAGACTGTAGGCTTGACCATGAAAGAAAAAGAAAATAAAGCACATATTGTTACGTAAAAAAGGAAAAAAAAAGTAATAATAATAATAATGGTCAGAGATATATCCTATAGGATTAGAAGATAATGAAATGGTATTCAGGAGAGAGATGATTTATGTGAATGTACAAGATATTTATATGAGTAAATAGGGCACTGCATAGTTAAGATCAAAAGTTTAATGATATGTTATGCGTTATAAATTAAAATATTATGTCCATGTTCAAAAAACTTCTAAGATATTTAAGTATGTTTAATAAATGACGTATTGTATTACATTTAAGATAAAGTCAGTAATGATTGAAAGGGATATAATTTGTTTACAGTTATCATAAAAGAAAAGAAAATAATGAAGTGTATAAAAATCTGTATGAGAAATGGAAAAATAATTAAATCAAAAATTTACATTTACAAATATTAAGTAGAAAATTCAAAATACCAAACGTAAGGACACATATGTATGTATATTGCAATAGGATACAGATAACTTAAGAAAGCATGGTCATTACCTAAGAATAAATAGCATACATATCAAGTTGTGGTGATTATACAAACAGTTCTATAATATAAATATGTAAACATTTATCTGGTGTCATTGGCTACGCGAAGCAAGATGATGCAGGTTGCAGGCCAAGGAACAAGTACAAGGAGATTTTTTTATGACTCTGGAAAATACCGTGCCATACAAACAGTCAGTCAACTAAATTAAGATTTAAATGTTAAATCTATGCAAATACGGGAAATATTAGATTAAAATGCAGACACATACTAAGATGAATTGAAAACAGAAGGAGTGTATGAAAAGTCTTCATCAACTAAAAAAGTTGCACATGTACACAAAGTGATTTAAAACAAGTAAGAAAGATTTAACAAATCAAATTGACTCAGACTAAAAGGTAAAGATGCATACGTATAGTATATCCAACCATAAATAGTTACTTAAAGATATACGAGGAATACATAAATATTGGAATCGGTGTATTGGTAGATTAAACATATATAAAGATGCTTAGTCAGTGTAAGTTTTTGTAAACAGAAAATATACAAAAATAATACGAACAATTGTACGAACATAACAAAGCATAAACACTAAAACAGAACAATAAGTACACTCAATTAAACCGAAAGTTTATTACTCTTAGAGCGTTAAGCAGAAAAAGGATAAGATTACCATGGAAAAGTGATTTATAAAACATTTTATAGTATTCTTGGAAATTTACTATTTCAACCAATGTACTTTTGAATACCATAAAATCCAACAACCCATATTTTTGGAAACTTATTTGCAAACTACGAAGGACTTTTTTGTTGCTACTTGTTTTGCTTTTTGTAATGTTATAATGGTCTTGACGAGCATACGTTGTACAAAATTTGACCTTACTGTAAATATTGTAATAACAAGTATGTTTATTCTTACAGTGTAAGTTCGCCTCGTCTATTCCATGGTAAGGCAAACATGTAGTTCGTCTGCAATTAGTTTGTTGTAGATTTTTTGAAAGAGGTTGGCTTAGCTAAAAAAACGTCGTGTTCATATTTTTGTAAATAATGATGTTCCCTCTATTACCAATTCGTTTTTAAGTTTGGATACCAACACTTTTAATCCATATTATTGCGTTTTCTGTCTATCCTACGCGGAAAAATTAGACATCGGAAGTGTTTTTCTTGAGAATATTATTTAACTTTTACTTTACTACGTTAGTGTGTTTTGCTGTAAGGCTTTTAGGGTAAACTATCTATTTAACATTAGCAATCATTATGTTGATTGAGCATACTCCTTGCCTTGTTACAATCGAAAGTAACGATTTTTCGCAATAAGTAGAGGACTAATTTGTCGTGCAAGGCTTATAACTCTGCAATGTATCCCACATACTAAAAAGGTTTTTGTAAATCTGAGTCATAGGTTATTGGGGTTATTAATTCCTGTTAAAAGCATCTGCTTCTTAAACATTATTATAAATAGTACCTTGCTCTGATTTTTAAGGAGTCTCATACGTTGGAAAAAGCCTCTATTTGTAGTAATAAACCAAATTATCTGATAAAATTTTACCACAAACAGATTGTATAATACAAAACAAGGATATTTGTTGTCTTAAAAAAAAAAGTTCATAGAAATATAATATTATACAAGTGCCTACTGTAAATTTTCAAAAAAGTCATTCATAACATGGAGACTTCCTTCTTTTTTGTTCAATTTTAATTCTTTGAAGCTTACATTGTTCCTTAAACGTTTACCAAAAACATTACCGATTATAATTTTTAGAACTCCCCGTGTGCAAAAAGGTAGCATTAGTTGTACTTAGTTTCAAATCGTTTGGATATAGACCATTAGACATTTTTTTTGTATGCTCAATATTTTGGAAATTCTAATTGGTAAAGTTCTTGGCAATCGCTCAAAAATTAGATTTATCATGAATAAATTAAAATTTATTGCAAAATGAAAAAGTCTTTAGGTTTTACATGACTTTTTGGAACATTGACAGTATACATTTATATTTTATTACAATTTTAATCATATTATTTTTTCCAACATTTTGAGTGCCCTTATTTTGTATTATGTAATCTGTTTGGTGTTGAATCTTATCAGGCAACTTAAAGTATTATTACAAATTAAGTCCTCTTTTAACTTGTACGAGTCCTTAAATGCTCTGTTTGTGACTGAAGAAAATATTCTCAATTTTCCAGATTTATGTGAAAAAAAGCTTGAGACTTTTACTCTCCAAATAATTGTTAAAACAACACATAAAAATGCTTTTAAAGCCGTCAAAACATGCCAGTTCTTACATGGGGTGAAAAGATAGTTATACAGGTATTAGAATGGTACTTTGCATACTACGTCAGCTATATATTGCTACACATGTTCAATTTTCCTTTAACTCTATAATTTATAAATGCTTCTTTTTCCCCCTATATTTATTCAGTTTCTCAATTAAATTGCAGTTGTATTTTTTTTTGGTGATTGATAAATTTTCCCTTCTAGATGAATCTTTTTCATCGTGGTTGCCAAATTTGTCTGTTTACAGTAAAGTTTAACATCTTAGTTTTATTGTTTTCTTGTAGTTTTTAACAATGAATTTTGCTTATTTTATGAAATTTTTTTTTCATCGATTTTTTGAAGCTATTTACTTATATTATTATTGCAGTGTATATTTAATTCAACTTATTTGCTGAATGTCAAATTCTATCACATGAACTGAGACAAATACTTTTTCTTCTTCTATTTTCGCGTACGAATAAAATATACTTATTTTCAATTGCATTCTTCTATCGAGTTGTTTAAAATGTATTACATTAGTGCTCATGTAATAGTCTTCTTATTTCTGATTGTCCTAGAAATTTAACTTTGGATTTATATTTGAATCCGAACTAAGAAAAATTTATTTTAGACTACTTTATTACGTGCAAAGAATAACGATTCAAGATTTTACCTCCATGTTTTACTGAAAACGTACACAACCGTATTTTCGTTATTTGTGTATTATATTTTTCGTACTTATTCTCACAAAAACGGAAGTTTTAATACGTTGTCAGTAAAAGGTGTTATCTATATGACCTTAGTCACAGTTTATACACTTGCAACACTCTGGATAAAAGTAGCGTACGCCAGAACTCCGGGCACCATGTTGCTGGTAGTAGGACTTGGTCACTCCCCAGGAACCTTTGAATACAACAGACTTTAAAGTTAATGATTTTATTATTTGTGTTGCTTTGTAAAAATAAGGTTAAAGTCATTGAACTTCACGAGCTTTGCGACGAGCAGCCAGGAAATCCCAGAGACGAGCCGCGAGCGCTGATTGGCGCCCTCACGCCCGTGCCGCAAGGGCGAGCCCCAAGTGCGAGATAAAACACATCTCGAAGTAAATTTTGAAGCTAATCCGCATAACGGTCTCAAGAGAAGTCTCTATGGAGGTCCTAAAGTATATTTTTAAGTTGGTCATAAAAAAGGTCTTTTAAATAGATTTCAAAATATGTTTTAAGACATATTGTTAACCGGGCCTTGATGCTCGCCCATCGGACAAAGCTAGTGAGTTGGAAAACAACCCGGAGGACAAGAGAACTTAAATCAGCTCTATGATAAATCATGGTTCAATGCGAATGTATAACCATGTGTAGAACTATTATTTTGTAAACAACAAATTTTTAATCTTTTGTGATTATCTATCATGTTCAAACATTGCTGGTAAGCTACAATTTGCTACGGGACGAGAGGACCTAGATCAGCTTTAGAGTCTTTTATCGTTTGATGCGCATTTTTAAACGTGTAAAAAAAATGTGTTCAGTTAAAAAAGTGTTACCTCTCAACTACCATCATTTAGCATTGCAAAAAGCCAAAAAATTGGTCTTAAAGTATGTCTTACAAAAATCTTAATGTGGGAACAAAATGATTTTTAAACGTGTCAAAGAACCGGTCTCAAAATAAGTTTTTACATAGGTCACTTAACTAATCTTAAATAAGGTCTAAGCATGAGTTCTAAAGCAGGTCCCTAAAAAGGTCTCAAAACGAGTCTTAAAAACGATCTCAAAACAGGCTTCAAAAAAAGTTCGAAAATAAGTTTTAGAGTAGAACTTAAAAGATATTCCAAAGTAAGTCTTGAAGCCTATATATAATAACGGTCTCAAAACAGGCCTCTGAACAGGGGCTCGATCAAGGACTTTGATTTACGCGATCTCGTTCGAGTTTGAACGTCATATTACCCGCGGGAAATTAAAAATTACTATTGACTTGAATCTATCGCAGCAATGTAGCAAGTAAGTGTAGCAGAAGAGGCAGTCGGTAAATTATATTTCCTAATGAAGATAAAAGAATAAAAATTTCAATGTATATGCTCGGTTTCATGCAGTATACGCGGGACTTCGTAATGAGTGTACAGGATAAGACCTCTCTGTCACTCTTATGGGCTCAAAAATAGGTTCCGTACACTATCTCACTGCGGCCAGAGTTGTTAAGTCAATGTTAAGTATGTCCACTGCGTGGACGGCAATATGTATGTTCACTTCCCAGACACCAGAACACGTAAAATTGTATACGCACCTAATTCGGAGGTTCAGAAATGAATCAGCCTCAGCTTTGCCTTGGGCGTTTATTCACGTAAATTTTGTGCCATTCTTAACCTCACTTACTAGGTGCGTAATGTACAATTATATGTAATAATAAAAATTATCAGAATAATAAGGTGGTATTAGGATATTATAAGTTTAAAATTGTACGAACAAATGACAAAGTGGAAAAAAAACCAGTTCCTAATGAATAGAGACAGAAAACACGGAACAAAATTTTAAACAAAAAATATTTATTGTCACTTACAGCACTCAATGAATGATTAATAAATTCTTCCGTGGTTATTCTACACATGTAGAGTGTATAATCACTCATTCGTTTCAGAGCATCAAATATTACTATATCCACCTTTACGCGAAAATCTTAGGCTCATTTACTACGTTAAACTACTTGAACGTCAAAAGCGACTAGAGTAATTGATACACATTTTAGTAAAAGTAGCTCGAGAACAACATTTTGTTGTGATGACATCAGGAGAATAATTGTTTATTCTTGCGACAATAAACATAATATATTCAAATAATAAGTCACAAAAAAAAATCTGCCACAGCGCATGATTTAAATACACCGACAAAAAAGTCACGCATGAATAGCACTTTGGCCTTTGGTTTAACCACACCAATTTTTACAGCTACTGTATATTTTACATTATAGCCTAATGATGTATTTTAATACGTATAAAACTATTTTTTCACCTAGTGATGTACATATTTCTGTAAATGTTGGTGTAGAGCGTATACCAATAATCAAAACGGTACAACGTTCAAGTATCGAAAGATTTAATGTCAAAAAAAAATTAGAAAATAAGGCACGTACATTCTTTTGAGAGTTTGGCTGCACAAATCTTTTGACGCGGGAAAACCTAATTTACTAATTAAATTAACAAATAAACTCTCATCGGATAATAATGAGCGACAAAAACCAAGCACCAGTCTTTTGCTAACAGCTTATTATTTTCTTACATATTGTCGACTGCTTGTCAAGACAAGTGCATACTCAAACAATTCTTGCATTAACATTTACACAAAAAGTTACGCAGTGCTGCCGCACGTACTTGAGTTGTAGTTTAATAATCGAGCTACCATACAAAATATTTTCGACTGCTATGTTCTCACATTGCAGTGTGAATCCATTTTTGGTAACTAATATAAAAGCCCTTTGTTCATGTTTTATTACTCATTGTTATAACACTTTTTGTGTTTTACTAAAGAGATAAACCTACTTCCTTTTATAAAAATGTATAATATAACATCCCAGTTGAGAATATTTTGTGTAATAGCTCCATTATTAGACTACAACATTCGTCTTGACAAGCAGTAGACGATATGTGAGAAAAATAATGAGCCGTTAGCAAAAGCCTGTTGCTTGGTTTTTGTCGCTCATTATTATCCGTTGAGAGTTTATTTGTTAATTTAATTAGTAGATTAGGTTTTCCCGCGTCAAAAGATTTGTGCAGCCAAACTCTCAAAAGAATGTACGTGCTTTATTTTCTGATTTTTTTTTTTTACTTCAAATCCCTTTATACTTCAACGTTATACTTATTGTACATATCATTAACTTTATTATATAATTTTTAAACCATTGTGTTTTGATTGTGTGTTTCAAATTTTAGTTGTATCATTTTTTACAAAGTGTTAAAAGCGTTCTTTAAAGTAGAAAAGGTTGTTTTTAAACTTCACAAATATTTGAAGAACACTTTGCTGGCTTTGTGCCTTCTTTTAATAGATCTTGCTATGTTTGACTAGCACATAATCGGAGCAAACACCTTAGAAACAATAATAAAATAATAAATGAGATGTATTTTTCTCTGCTTTTTCTAATGGTTTAATTTTTGTGTACCAAAAATACTTCTTCTTAGACATAATTCATATAAAAGTTTAAAGTCCAAGTGAAAAACAATGCAATTTTTTTTTAAAACATATATTAATTGAAATATCAAGTATTTAATTGCATTTATACTAAATTTTGAGTTAGAAGAATAAACACTGTACGAATGACATGCAAATAAACACTGACAGTATGAAGGCTCAATGCTCAAGTTCCGCAAGTCTAAGAGCCCTGGGTGCACCGCATATATGGCTGTATAGCTCGCTAGCTGTGCTAAGTTTACGTGCGTTGTTTTTCATTTACATACAACTCCACAAAAATTGTAGAGAAAAGCTAACGTATTAAGAAAATGTTTTGAACCAGCTAGTATGATATCAGGTAAACTATTTTCTAACTGTGTGAAACCCATAGAGAAACGGAAGCTATTAAAATGAAATGAATTTACGGCATCACAATCGTAATATATTTTTTTACCTATGATAAAAGCTTAGAAACAGTCTCTAATAGTAATGAATGTTTCTATACTAAAAAAGAGCGTAAAGAGACCATCTATACACTTTTTTCTCCACAGAAGCGAAAATTTGTTGGAAAAAATTATTCTTATATAAAATTATACAATTCATGATGATCATTGTTATCAATTCCGTAAATTTATCTGTAAATAATAAGTATACACTATGTCTAATAATTAAAAATGATTGATACAACATGTATACTTATTCAAAATTACGGTACGCCCTAAGTATAGTACAGAGGGCGGGCGCTATAGCAATACACGTGGCACACGTGACTGCACTTGTTTACATTAGTCTGCATTTATTTGCATTTCATTCATACAGTTTCTGCTCTCGACTTTAAACTTAGTAAACATGCATCTAAAGACTTGCTTTTCCGACTACTACAAGTTATGATAAAAAAAAGAATTACATATACGTAGAGCTTCTTGTTTACTTGCTCCTTTGTCATAATTCAAGAATGAAGACGTTGAAAGAAACCACACAGTGATTAAAACATGACTGTTTTTATTAATAAATTAATAACATCAATATTTCGCCCTCTTGCTGAAGGCCTCTTCAAGATCATACATCTGTAAGTATATAAGTAACAAAAATAGCAAACAAACCAGTAAAAATTTTTTTAATATGAACAATTACGATTAAGCTAGAAGTTAATTACAAATGGAAAAAAAATTTTTTTTAAATATTACCATGTAGGTGCGAAAACAGTACATCAAAATGGACAGTCATAGCAAGCGAAAAGCTACATATCAATAGCGCCCAACAACATGTTTCAATTTTTATTGCTGAATAGTAAAGTGGAAATAAACATCAAACTATTTTACAACGTCGACTGAGACGGTATAAATACATACACAGCAGAAAGATAAGTATATACAAAAGACCATAAACTACTAGATACATTGAGGGGGTGGTGGTCCTAAAAAATGTTTTTCATCACTTTAACTAACAATAAAATCAATAGACAATTAGACACTACAAAACTCAACAACTTATACAAAAATTTTTGATACGAAATTAAAGATAAAATTAAACCAACTTTTTAGCCTGTTCGTTATATTTAGTTTTTTTTTTTTATATACCTATTAAACCTACGATACCTAACTTGTTATGATTCATTTCTCAAGGCTTACTCACAACCTTGACCATGATGTTCCTTATTAGGACCACCGCCCCCTCAATGTATCTAGTAGTTTATGGTCTTTTGTATATACTTATCTTTCTGCTGTGTATGTATTTATACCTTCTCAGTCGACGTTGTAAAATAG
>JAPYYV010009482.1:0-11912 GCA_030522625.1 Copidosoma aretas | reverse complement strand
ATAAGCAATTATACACATATTATTTTGATACATAAATATTTTCTATAGTTTATAAACTCGTGTGTCTTGCTTCTTTGCGAGTGTGTTGTGTCGTCCATCTTCTCCCGTATATTTAGCTAGCAGACCACCAGCCGAATAATTACAGCAGGCAAGGGGCCTGCAAATATTACGCGAGTGTTGCCAAGGGTCCACGGGCAACACCGGCCCGGTCGAAGTCGAGCTTCCGCGTCGAACTTTACCTCGTACGGCACCCCGTAACACTATCTATGAGTTTTTTGGTTTGCTGATTACGAATACAAGGTTAGTTTTATATATTTAAAATGACTGATCTAATATGGCGGACAAAAATCAAGAATAATCAAAAAATTTGATTGCAACTATGATTGTTTTTATTGTGGACGTTACTTGTACTAAGTTTAAGGTACGACTCGTATATTACAAAATGGTCATTTAATACGGCTGATAGCATTGTCAATATTTTGTAATTAAAAATTTTTTTTTTTTTACTTTGAATAACGTTATTAATAAGCTCTATTCACAAGCTATCGTTTTTAATATAAGTATATACGTATGGTGTAGGCTAGGTCTTGCGTGACAGAAGTTTTAGGCACGAAATTCAAAATGGCCGATACAGTATGGCAGACACTTAAGGAATAAATAAATTTATAAGAAGAGTTTGACTCATGTGGTTCCTATTTTTTGAGTGTTCGCCGAAAATTTGAAATAAGATCAATGCATTTCCATAAGTACGATTTAGTACAGCCAAAACGATGATAAAATTCTTTGGACATTAATATAAAACTTTTCAAAAAGAAAAATATACGACTTGTAGTTTGCTTATAATCTTCTATCTATAAGGGTTCAGATAGAAGTAAGGACTAGATGTTGGATAACTGAAATAAATATATTCTATGTATTTTTCAGGTGAAATCAAAATATATTAATATATGTTTAACAACATCGGTCGATTGACGTAATTGTTTATCTTCTGTTCCAGATGTAAAGTTATTTTTCAGAATCAAATGTTGCATTTCTATTAGAAACTATTAACTTAAGTATTATTATATCGACGGTGCCAACGAAAAAAATTACAGATGAAAATTAAGGCGAAAAAAATTACGCGTAAAAAATGCGGCGGAAACAATAACTCTCAAGGGATATCGACTAAAAAAATTTTAGTTAATTTTGCCACGAAAATAAGGATTCTGAAAAATGTGCAAAGAAAAAAAAAATATTAACAAGAAGTGAAAAAAATTACATCGTATAAATATTCAGGGAAAAAAAGTACATCATCAAAATGTGCGGCGAAAAAAATATCCTTAAAATATGCGAAGACATAGATTACATTATTGGAAAGTGCAGCAAAAAAAATTACATCATAAAATTGTTCAGAAAAAAAAATTTCATCATCAAAATGTGCGGCGAAGAAAATTACTTCATTAAAATGTGCGGCAAAAAAAATTATTCTTAAAAATATGCCCTAACAAAAATTACATAATTCGAAATCGCGGCGAAAAAAATTATAGCATAAAAATTTTCGGTGAGAAAAATGTCATGAGCAAGGTCGTGCTGCGAAAAAAATGACTTCGTCAATATGTGCGGCCAAAAAAATTATTCTTATAACTATGCGGTGAAAAAAATTTCATCCTAAAAATGTGCCGCGGAACAAATAATTTTTCAACATAATCAGAAACTGGCAAATATATACTTATGGTTATCAGCAGTATCTATTATTGAGTAAGTTTCAGCGATTAGTTAGCTTAAAATGTATCTTCTAATAGAAAATGAAGCGATTTACTCACTGCGCATGGAGTTTAATGGATTTGTAAGTTTGACGGTTTAAATCTTTATTTCTTCTAGGTATTTTTGTATCAACAAATACAATTTTATTTTGTAAACTTGATGGAAATGGCTTATACAGCATTAGAAAAAATCTCATTCTTCAAACATTTCTGTCTGTCCGTGTGTGTGTGCGCCAGAACTCTCAAAAGTGCGCCAGAACTCTCAAAACTTGCAGAAAAATTTAAATCGGCAACATCGGCAAAATCGAAAAAGCCTAAGTGCCTAAATCTAACAGCAAGTTAATAGTATACTTATAAAATACATAATTGAATAAATAACAACATAACTCACAATACACGCTGCCTAACACAGTAACCCGAAGGGGCAGCAGGTTAACTGTATATTTATCACAATTATTGTTTAAATTATAACATAACCTAAATTCCAATTTGATTAACTTAGTAAACCGGGAGTCGGGAAGTAAATGATACACTTATGAAATAAACAATTTATTAAGTAACAGCATATCTTACAACCCAAGCCTATTAACCAAGAAACCTGTGGGACCTCGCATAAAATATTATCAACTATCTGTCTCACTAGTCACTGGGTTAAACAGCTTTGGTAATAAAGCAATTTAATTCTGAATCTCCAGCTCAGTAAATGTCCAGCCGAGAATTTCAATAAGCAGTAAATAGATCTTCTTCCACTTAGTCCAGTCAAATTAACTCTGAACTAATATTCTCAAGAGGATGGTTGGATTCTTATTTTTTTTATTTTTTTAATCATACTGGAAAACGTTTTTGAATCATTTACTCGTCTATCTTTGCCATTTATTGCGAAAAATGCCAGAAAAATTTTTGAATGCTCATATCTCGAGAAGAGCTGAGTCTACAGATAAATAGCTTGCACCACGTGAAAGAGCATAAAATTTTAGCCTTTGTACTGGTGCTTTACGGGATTTTAGATAAAAAATAATTAATCAATAAAAAAAATAAACTATTTCCAAGATGCACGGATGTAGTAGCCGTGAGAAGCCAACGAGCACCCAGAGCCGAAGAGACAACGATACCCCCTTGTTTCCGTCTGCTAAGAATAGGTGCTACAGATTCTTTTTTTTATATCACCGAGGAAAGAAATAAGTCATCAACAAACTTTGAAGATTATCGTCGTTAATTCATCATGATAATACATTATTTCTAATTGTGCTTGACAAGCAATATTTTGCTAAGTATCTAAAAAGGTTAGATTATAGAGGTTTATTAGATTATATATATGTAATATTAGGTTTCCCATGACTTTTGACTCCGGATGTTTTTTTTAAAATGCTTTTCAAAAAAGTAACATCCATTCTCATTGCAAATCTTATTGAAACTTTGACCGACACAAACTTGTCTTTGAAAAAACTTTTCCAAACTTTTTTTCTCAGCAGTTTTTAGAAATATCTTGAAAAGATGAAAGTTGATTAGAATGCTATTACCCTCCCAATTACCAGTTTTCAAACAGTTATAAGTGACCAGGAAAAAAGTTCGACCCTGGCGCTTCCCATCTTTAAGTAAAGTAACATGTGTTTCGAACATTGACACTCTTGATAGTACCATAACTTTATGACTGGTGGGAATGCAACAATCAGCCCTCAAACATAGTTTTCTTTTACTAAAAAAAATGGCACCTACATCCATTTATCCTGAAAAACTAGGATATAAGGGACACAGCTCTGTATATATATGTACATCCAAGATAAAAGGCCAGTGTCCATGAACGCTGCCGGAGAGGAAGTGAGAGAGCAGGCGCTGTCAGCTGATGACGTAGAGCCTCGCTGGCAGTAGTGCCCGTTGTCTCCATAGGGCGGTGCATGTGTTATCATTGCGATAACTGCGATGGCTCAAAGCTTTCTTGCTTGACAAAATGCAGTAAGCCTGATTCAAATCTGAATTAACCATGATCATTGAAACCAATTAAATACAACTGAATCAAAATTGTTTGAACTGAACAAAATTTATGAGAGTGCGAGATCAATAAAATATGTTAACGTTCCTAAATATTGTACATTTGACAATACAACAAAATAAAACAAACGAAAACGTTTAAGAAAAAATATAACAATAGGTAGATTAAATGTAGTTTTTCCAAAATATCAAGAGAGATTTTTTTTGAAATTGATATTGAATAAAGTAGCAGGTAAAACATCTTTCACAGACTTACAAACCGTCAAAAACATCACGTACAATACTTTTAAGGAAACAGCTATTTCTATGGGATTAGTAGAACATTATTCTCAAAAAGATATCATTTTCGAAGAAGCTTGTAGCGTTATGCTACCTTTTCAATTTCGCAAACTTTTTGCTTGGTTTTTTATGTCTAAAAATTTTTGGAGCAACATTATTTGGAATAAATACAAAGAATTTTTTGTAGAAGATTGTAAAAATGACGAAAATATAGCTCTTCTACATTCAAACGAAATTTTTATGTCTGAAAACCTGTCGTGTTAAGATTTTAATTTGCCAGAACCAACAGAATCGATGAAACAAAATTTCGATAATGACAAGGATGAAATTATATTCTGTAAATATAAATTTCATGAAATGTTTTTAGAGCTAAGCAATGATCAAAATCTAATTTTTCAAGAAAAAATTAAATTTGAAAAGAAAATTTTTTTCATCGATGGTCCTGGTGGATCTGAAAAAACATTTTTATACAAGACAATAATTTACTATTTCTTATCAATTGAAAAAAAAATTTCAACCATGGCTTGGACAGGAATCGCTTCGATTTTACTTGCTAAGGGAATGACTACTCACAGAACTTTCAGGCTTCCTTTAGATTTAAGCACTATAGAGATTGCTTCCTTCCAGTTTAAAAAAAAAATTACGTGAAGTAGAAATAAGTATTTGGGACGAAGCTTTTATGATTCCAAAAAAAGCATTAGAAATAGTTGATAGAACTTTGAGAGATTTGTCCGATGACAAAAAACCTTTCGGGAATAAAATAATAATTTTGGGTGGAGAGTTTCGTCAAATTCTTTAAATTATGAAAACGGGAACAGAAGTAATATCATTCAAGAAACCAGAAAATATTATTATCTTTGGCCATTATTCAATATTCTTTATTTAACAACTAATATACGTTCAATGGATGAAAAATTCTCGTCATTATTATTGCACATAGGAGAAGGCAAAATTGAAAGATTTCAAATTCCTCGAGAGTGGAAAAGACATCATGTATGTACTAAAGTTTTTAATAACATTATTGATTCAAGTAGAGCTATATTAACATCCCATAATGAGTACACATATTTTTTGAAAAAAAAAACTTTTGAGTTATATACCAGAAAAGTTAGTAACGTATTATAGCATTGATCATGCAACTCACAAAGCATTAGATGAAACAGATAATATTTACATAAAAATTTCCAACAGAGTATTTAAATAGTATTAGAGGAGGTCTTTCGCTACATTAGTTAAATTTGAAAATTATTGCTGTTGTTATGTTAATAAGAAATTTAAATATATCAGAAGGACTATGTTATGGTACTCGATTATAAATTACAAAATTATTTAAATTTAAAATAAAAGCTGAAATAATTACAGGACAAAAGAAAGAAAACAAAGTATTTGTTCCACGAATAACACTGAATATAGAAAATTCTTCGCCAATGCCTTTTACTTTATACAGAAAACAATTTCCATTTACTTAGGCTTTCTCTATGACCATTAATAAATCCTAAGGTCAAAGTTTTTATGTCTTAGGGTTATACCGGAGGAAGCCGTTATTTTCCCATGGACAATTATATGTCGCATTGTCAAGATGCAAGAACCCAAAAGGAATTTTTATTCAAATGGAATCTGAAAACAAATTTAAAACTGAAAATGTTGTTTGGAGGGAAATTTTTGATTGATACGTATTACTACTGGTATTGATTTTATCTTGTAAAAATTATCAAGCTGACCTTGTGCCTCGCTGGTATTAATTTAAATAAAGAATCTTTTTCATACAAGTATAATTGAATGATGATTATATAATTGTGAAAAATTCATTTTCTGTCAATATTTTTACAGACATATCATTATGGATGCTGTATTTCATCAGTGCGATAAATGCAAATTTAAATTCAAAGGTCAAGAGGGTCTGTCATCACTCGAAAAAATCCACAAAAAAAATTTTCTTACTTGTGACTCATGCAAAATTATTATATTAGAAAAAAAAATATTTTCGACACAAAAAAGAAATCCACGACAAAGAAAAAATATTCAAACGTATGATATGTGATACTCCATTTACAAAAAATTGTAACATACAAAGGCATCGTAAAAATCATGAAAAATACGTTGAAAAGAAAATTCGTCAAAATTGTGGGAAAGGTTACAGAAGAGTAGAACACCTAAAAAGACATTTTAAAATATGTAATGAAAATTAAAAACGAAAGTGAATTTAAGCATAAACTTCGAGCATAATAGATATTTGTGTGTTTTTATTATATTTAATGGTTGAAGTATTAATAAGTCATCCTTACTATAGCTGATTTCTATTGCACGTAAGCATACTACAAGCTGACGTTATGGCCAAATCCAGACTTGTTCGGATACAACTAACCCAAGATTCGGATACAGATAAAAAAATACAGCTGGAGCAGTGGAAATTACGTCAGAGGGGAGTGGTGGAGGGTTACAAAAGAGCAAGGGAGCAGATAGGAGATAGTACTCGCATTAAAACCATACAACTATGTAATATATGAAGATATATAGTGAAACTTCAGATAAAAAGTAACAATATACCTTCGGGAGTTGACACAGTATAGTTTACATATAGTGGACATTGAGTTGGGCAAGAGCGGGGAGGAAGCAAAACTCGCCCCAAAAACATACAACTATATAATATATAAAGATAGCTCAAAAATTCTCGTTGTTATTACATGCATGATAATGAAAAATTTAAACTTCCAAAATTCTTCGAATGTGGAAAAAAATGATATGTGATCCAAAATGTTTTATGACATCGATAATTCTTTTAAAAGTAAGGCTACATTAACATCTTATAATGTACAGGTTTTTTTATACAAACAAATTTTGAGAAATATGAAGGGAAAGTTAGTAACGAACTACAACTCACAAAAGAGTAGATAAAACCGATAAAAATATGAAATTAATGGGGGGAGGTAGGGGAGGAGACAGATGAGGAGCTGGGGAGGAGCGGGGAGGAGCTAACCCAATTTTTATTAGGTTAAATTTCACGATAAAACAAAAGGAAAATTATCTTATTTTGGGAAGGAGCTGGTGAGGAGCTTCGGAGGAGTGGGTTGGAGCGGGGAGGAGCAGGCAGAAGCGGGGAGGTTCTGGGACTCGCCTCAAAACCATACAACTATATAATATAGGAAGACTTTGAGGCAGAGACAAAAAGACTTTATTTAATAAATCTTGTTGGATTATTAAATTATTTACTTATTTTTTTAAATTTTTTGAATTTTATCATTATTAATTTTTTAATTCTTATTATTTAAATGAAGATATCTTTTTTTTCAGTTTTGATCCAGGGTTCTGAGTTTTTAAATGAAATCTAAAGACTTTATGAAGTTATTTAAAATCTCTGAACCCCTGGTATTGACATACTTTAAGGGATATTTCTGAAAATGAATATGGATTTCTGTAAATTTTTTCTGTCAAACTATGTCATCAAATTGATCAAATAATTTTTTTTTGACAAGCTGTTATTATATGGGTAGAAACACATCAATACATAAATACTCTTAGGTTAAGTTGACAGTTTTTCAGGCTTAAACTTGCCCACCTTTTATCGCCTGTCTTCCGCCTAATGTATCCTGTTAGTCAAGAAAGCTGGGTCCAAGTTTTGTCCTTTAGTCAGTGCTTTTTATAAGGCTATTAATAATTTACGTTGTCATTATGAACGCTTGCAATTGAAAGTTGTCAGACAAAAAAAGGTTTAGGCACTGAGGATGACTTTAAGGTGACAAATAGATATTTACGAGTAACAATAGTCAAGTTAGTGTACTTATTTATCACCTTAAGGTCATCCTCAGTAAGTTATAAATAGCCTTCATGCTTAGATAATCTTTTTCTGATATATTTTAGGGCCTTCTGCACAACGTTGCATTCAAAAATTTTTCAAAGTACTATTTTTATAAATTTATCTTTTAGGTCTTCTGCACAGCTTTGCGTTTTAAAATTAAAAGTTTTTTTTCATTCACTGTAAAAAAACTTGAGTTGGCTATAACTTTCACCGACTGTAAAGTTACGCACTTAAATGAAGTAATAGTTCTGAACTGCTAGTGACATAACTAAAACTGCCGTTAACTTACTAATGCAATAGTAATCTTACTGTATTTAATGAGGGTAAAAAAGCAACCTGTATTTGATAGAGGTCTTTTACTGTCGAGCACTGTAATATATTTGGATGTTTTCATCGTAAAATTACTAATTTAAAAGAGAAAATACTACTATTGTTACAAATATTTGGGAACGGCGTACAAGGTATAAGTACTACCTGGTACACTGCGTGAGCTGCAAATACTTAAGTGCAGCTTTTGTTAAGCTTTGATTAATTAGTAAAATTGTTTATTGTAGAAGTAGGGTAAAAGTAAGTATTTTTTATGTTATTACTTAAGAATAGCTAGCAAGTATATATGTTGGCAGTCCTTCAGCAAATGTATGTAGTTGTATACACCATAACCTAAACTTCAAGATTGTACATTATATAACGTGTGTAATAAATAACATTCACCATCAAGGCTTACACATTTATATAAGCTCAAATACTTAGGGATGTCGGGTATCGATACGATACTCGAGGTATCGATATTTTTATACGGGTATCGCCGATACGATACTAACGATTCCTCAGATGCCCGATATTATCGGTATCGATATTATATGATACGATACTGCGGATATCGTCTTACACTTGCGTCATCCCATGGTGGAATCAATAGGTGTGGCGTAACGCACGCTTCTATCCGACTGCCATGTTGGCTCTCATTTAAAATACATTAACATGGTGGCGTGATGGAAGGAGCGAAGAACGGTTTTCGCTGATACGCCACACCTTGTATTCTTTACATCAAGGTCCAAGTGGTCCTTAGGAACGGAACGTAATATGACATACGAAACAGGAAAGTCTGCAATAGCTCTGATTGGTTCTTTCCATTGCGGACATCCTGTTGCGGAGTTCTATTACGTACCATGTGATTGCAGCTTAATACGTAGCGCAGTTGACAAGTTGATGCGTGTTTCATTCAGGCATCTTTTTGACGAACAGCTCGCACGCATTGGAGATCGGCAAATACCACTAGACTCTAACGGCTTTGTTTTTGACAGCTGCGCTCTTAACTGATCGGCTAGCGGTTATTTTTGTAAATTTATTGCATAGGTAAGTCGTAAGTGAAAAAGTGATAGTTTTTAGTTATCCTAGTTTTCTTACAAACCTTACTGCGAACCGTTGTGTAAGTTTGGGAGAAAATACGCAACTTATATCCTCACATCTATGATTTATCAAAAATATATTTTCCAATTCTCTCAACATCTGTTCCATCAGAAAGGCTGTTTTCTCTTGCGGGGCAAATAATTAATGGGTATGCAGCTCGCTTGACACCGCAACATCTACAGCAACGAATTTTTTATCTAGTATTGATAAAGAGTTTTGGGACTGAAAATATGATTGTAATGGTAGTTGATCAGTATTATTCTTAATATTACAGATCTTAATATCGATATTATCGATACTTTTTGAAGTTGATATCGATTTTCGGTATCGGAACGTCACCACAAGTATCGATACTGAAATATCGATACTCTGGCTGACGATACTATAATACTGTCATTGCAGAGTAAAAATACCGATAAATAAATGAAATGAATTAATCAACTTGTTTTTGCAACCAAAATTAGGATAAAATGAAGTAACAATATTTTTCAGAAAAAAATCGATTTCCTGTTAAAGGTGTAAACTCACTACCGTCTTAGTGAAATTACAAGCACGTTAGTAATTTTCAATGCTAACTCCATATATCAATAAAAATACTATTTCATTAAAGAAAAAAATATTTCAATAGTAAGATAACAATTTCAGTAGAAATTCTACTATTTTAACAGTAAATATACTGCAATAAATGCAGGTCACTTTTTCACCTCCATTTAATGTAGAATAGTCAGCTGGTATTTTTTACGTTGTGTAAATGAATCTCTTAAATTAAATAATTTTCAAAAAAATTTGTTTTATTATTATTTCAACCAACAAAAACCATTTCTTAAAATTCTTACAATTTTTTGTAAATTTTTTGCAGTTACCAAATGCCTACTTACTTATTGTGAACAAAATGGTTTTTTTTTCATAAAAATGTCTTAAAATAAGTGTTAGAACCTTCAAAGTTATTTAAAAGATATTCTACAAAAACTTAAGAAAATGTGTTTGCTGTGATGTCGTAAACTTCATGAAAGTCAAAATTTTCTTACAGTATAATCGATTTTTTCTTACATTTATAAAACTAATCTTTTCAACATTGATTTTTCTACCTACCCATCCCTGCACGTTGAGGTGATAAATAGATATATACCAATTGCAATAATCAAGTAGATGTACTTATTTGTCACCTTAAAGTCATCCTCTGTAAGTTTTGAATAGCCACTATGCTAAGGCCGCAGTCCCATAGAGCACGTAACGTGTAAACGTAACCACTTGAGCCCGTGAGAGTGAGAGAGAGGTCAAATACGCGAACCTATCGCTCCCTCTTATGAGCTCAAATGGTTACGCGGTACGCGTTACACGCTCTATGTGACCGCGGCCTCAGATAAGATTTCTTTGATATATTTTAGGGCGTTCTGCACAACGTTGCGTTCAAAAATTTTTCATACTGTTATTTTAAAAATTTACCTTTAGGGCCTTCTGCTTAACTTTGCGTTCAAAAACTTTTTAAAGGTTTTTTCCGTATGAATGTGTATTTAAAATTTAATAATTTAAAAAAATATTATTTTCATACTTATTCCAATCAATGGAAACAATTCCTCAAAATTCTTAAAAATTATTTTTAAATTTTTTGCAGTATCCTAATGTTCACTTATACACGTATTGTTTTTATAATTTTTTTTTTTTCGTAATTATGTCTTAATGATCATCAAAATCCTAAAAGTCATTTACAATATATTTTACATAGCGTTAAGAAAAGATGTTTTCTGTGATTTCGTTATTTTCATGAAAATCAAAAGTTTCTTACAGTATGATTCATATTTTTATACACGTATAAAACTAAGCTATTCGACATTGACTTTTCTACTTTCCGTTCCCTGCACTGACCGAATGATGGATCACCGTCTATTGTCAAATCTGCATTTACAGAACACCCAACGTTTACTCCGTGTATAGGAGTATACCTATACGCTCTGGGCTTTGGGTATGTATGTATGTAGACGACACGGTGCCGCAGCGGAAGAGTTGCAGTTTCGTCGATCACCGAAGTTCAGTAGTGTACTGGCATAAGTGGAACTTGGTTTGAGTCTTGCCATTTGCCTAGGGTTCGTCTCCGCTGCTTTTCTTCGGGGAATCGATTGACTGTTTCTCTTACGTTAAGGAAAACGTGAGCCGGAGGTGTGCAGGAGTTACTCCTGGTGTATATTCGTAGACACCCAGTCAGGACTTAGGCAATACACCGGGCCGTTACGGAATGGGTTCTTCCTAAGTGGTCTCCTCACCTACAGGACTTGTCCTGGCGAATGAGGATCAATTGTTAGTCACGAAAATATATTGCCAATAACTTTTTAATGACAAAAACATGGTTTCCGATTGAAAGATCTTAGCCTATCACTGCTCAGCTGTAGTTTGCTAGACTACAGCACCATCATAATTAACACACACCTGTTTTAATTTTGCATCATGTGCATAAAACGGTTGTCTTCTCGATTCCTATATTCGGATCATCTGTAACTAGAATAATTCTGTTATAATGCGGTAGGGGAAGTGGGAGAGGGTGGCAAATATATGACTCGAAAAAATTCTAAGTCCTTGCGGGGGGCTGTGGGGGGGCTCTTAAAAATCAAATATGTGATTTTTACGTTAAAACACGGAGAAAAACAATTTATATCATGAGGCAAATAAGGGATAACCTAACAGAAATGGGGGGCGTGTGG
>JAPYYV010009480.1:0-14782 GCA_030522625.1 Copidosoma aretas | reverse complement strand
ATTTTGTACACATTTTTAAGTATTTCAAGATACTTGATCAGCAAATTTTTTATTTTTATTAGAATCAGTAATTCAATTATAATATGGCAAATGAGATTATTAAAAATATTACAGTGTTTCAAAATAATTATGAGATCAACTAGTAATTTTTGTATGTAGTGTATTAATTGAAATTGCTAAAAACTTTGTATGTAGTTAAATATTTAGTTATAAATCGTTATTCTTGAAAATATTTGCAGTTGAAAATTTATTTTACTAAAGTTAAATATTAATATTGTAATTGGAATTAAAAGCCAATTGTATTGTAGCTGATTGCTTTATTAAATTAATGAAATCTCTTAAATGTATGATTCTTTGCAGATATAGTTATTGATACTTTTGACGTAGGATAATAAGTAATAGGTATGCAAAACTTCTTGAGTAGAATAATCTTTCAACTTAAAAGATATCCCTTAATGCTACAGTTATGAAAAATCAAGAAATTATATTGATTCATTTTGTAAGGTAAACTTAATATGTGAAACAATATTATTTGTAAAAATCAAATTCACACATGAGATAGCATTTATATTTTTATATTTGTAAGAATCAATATTTTTTATACAGCAATAACAAGTACACAGTTCAAATTTTCCACTATTCAATCCAACGATGAGTGGTAATTAAAATAATTTACTAGCAGAAAAATAAAATTTAACCATAAATTTATCAGAAAATACCTTTAAAGTATATACTAGTGCTCAGAATAATTATAGATTACTGTGAAAAAGCACTTGTTGAATAGCAAAATAAACTATTGTGTAAAAAATTGAAGAATTTTTTGTTCATTTCTTACTTCATGCCTTATAAATTTTTTTTCTTATTCACCAGACTAGAGAGCTCTGCCATCTACGTACTTTGCAGTGCACTATGTCGTATACTTTAATCGTATAAGTTTTTTTTTTTTTATAATTTGTACAAAAGCCAAATGATCAACAATTTTGCAATTTAATATTTTAATCTTATTCCACAAGCTATGTCAGCCCGTAAATAAAAAATTCGTTTTGAATCACCATATTAAACGATTTACCCGCACTAAAAAAGTTACATCAGGTATCAGCATTGAATACTCAGATTAAAAATACATCTACTCCAGCCACGTAGAATCAATATTTTAAAATAAGAATCAGATATAATTGCACATACTCACGTATCATGTCATGTACATTAACAATTTTGTGCTGTGTTATTTTCTCACCGAAGCTCTACACGAAGTTATATTGAATTTTTACTACCATAGATGTTTTTATGTCAGATATCAGTAAGTATGATGAAAAGTGACTTAATAAAATATATGTACATTAAAGTTTGTAAGTAACTTATAAACGGTATCAGATAAAGTTCATGCTTCATGAAGGTAAGAGTGCTATTTGGAAATGTTTGACCCCATATACTTTTGGGATTGCATCATTTTCAATATTACACGGAAACTACTGGGTAGATTTTGATGTAACTTATTGACGTATGATAGGTATTTTTAACTCGAGATCGACAATTATGAAATCAAAATTAACTAAACACGTAAAAATTTTTTTGCTACTTTTATCCAAATAACGCATCATTCTGATGATATTGTGAAGATTTTGTAACTTATTATTTGGTTTTGGACAATAGATAAATAAATAAAATTGCTTACTGTTCTACATAAATTTTATTCACATTAAGAAGTATTGATTATTTATTGACCGGTACCAATTTAATATGTATCGGTTGTGCAGGTCGAATCACTAAATCACAATTTATTGGTACATGATGAGCTAAATCAATCGTCTCCAAATAAAAGTTATGCAGCAAGTGAGCTGTCAGTGACTTTAATTCCATCATAGCAAATTTTTGACCTGAAAAAATTTAATAATAAAAAAGTAAGCATACAGTAATAAATCATATCTCAAAAAGAAATCATTCGTTTTAGTATACATCAATTTCTGCACACCCAGGGGCAGTGTACTCCAAAGTTTCGGTGAAAAGTACGAAGTCCTTCTGAGACTTCCAAAGAATTTTGCAGTCTTTGAAAACTATTGACATCTTTAAAAAAACCATCAAAGACTTTATTCTTTTACTTCTGGAGGGCGCAGCCCCTCGCTGCACTTTTTAATTTACTAAAAACCAATTCAATGTTACGACTTATCTTTTACAAAACTTTAATTCTATTAATTGAAAAAAATAATTATTTACGTTTGATATTGTGAGCCTTGTAACATTAATGCTGTATTAAGCTCCAAACTATACACTACATTGATATTTATGCTTTAAATGAAAATCTACTAAAACCAGTACAATTTTAAATTAACAGTATCATTTAAAAAATATGGTCATACAGATAGTGAATAAGACCCACTTTTTTCAGAACCATTTGATTTAGCTCAAGTTTTAGATGGATACAGATGGAGTCAATCTTTTAGATGAAGCGAAATTTACAAATTTACCGATGCAGTTGCGAGGTCCGGCACTAAATGGTATGAACGAGAATGGATGGCGACGTTGCATATTGTCCGGTGAAAATCTGTCAGGATCAAATTTGTTCGGCTCCGGCCAGAATTCGGGGTCCCGATGAAGGTCGAAGACATGCAAATGTGCTATCGTTCCCTTGGGGATGAGATAATTCTCTGAAAAGCATACATCGTTTTAATATATTATAGCTCCTGTTATTGAATTAGTTGACAACGTACTTAATTGCAGATCTTGCGTTATACTTCTCGATAGGAATGGTACGCTCGGATAAAGTCGAAGCGATTCTTTCACGCATTGTTCAAGATAGTTCAGTTTCTGTAGATCTTCCATTCGCAATTTTCCATTTGTCATTTCTAGAACTTCATTAACTTCAGCTCTTGCTTTGCACTGCGTATAAAAAAATTATTGAAATTGAATAAATATAAATGATCCACTGCAAATATTTTTGCTTAATTTTTATAAATAAAATTTTTTTTAATTTCATAATTTTGACATGCATTAAATATGCACACAAGCCCTTATCGTTCCATCAAAAATATTAGTTGATGACAAACCTGTACGTCCTTATGTTCTGCAAGCAATAGTAAAATAAAACATATTGCCATCGCTGATGTATCATGACCCTGTTTGTTATAATTTATATTAGCAATCGAGCTTCTATGATTTTGGACTTAGTTTTTGTTAAATATATGTCCCTCACTTCAAACATAAATGTATCAACTTCCTCGCAGATTCCGTTATTGTCTATTTGTCCTTCTTTATATGCAGCTATAAGATGATCAAGCATAGCTAAGCGGCGCTTACGAACTGTAACTCAATACCTTTATTTTAATAATTTGATTCGATCCATTAGTTATTTTCTCAAACTTAAGACTAGCGAGAAACCAATATTTAAAAGTAATGGTATACAACTAGGAGAATAGTAGAAATATGGAAATTTTGAACTGTACAAAATTTTAGTATGGAAATAGGTATAAATTGAATCTAGCAAAAAAATATCATACTATCACGTAAAAACAATTCGAGCAGCATAAACTATCATGTTTTCTTTTTTCGCATTGCATTACTTACCAAATTTACAAAAAAAAGTTTTACTGTTTAAAATTTCAAGAGTTTAACCTATTCAAAGTGAAACATTTTATCTATTTCATCTAAATGTATACAAAAAAACTTTAAATAGTGGTTTCCAATTTAGAGAATCAATAGTCTAAGGTAGTTCCTGCGCAAAAGAAATTTTAAGAGATATTGTTTAAATTTCATTCTATATTAATGTTCATACTTTCCATAATTTTGTTTTTTAGCCACTTTTTTTATTATGAACTTCTAGGCAGATATACACAAATTTTTCATTATTAAGTATATAATTAAACTCCTTAACTCTGAGTACCATAATAATGAAGCTCTTAATTATAAATATCGATTCTTTTCTAAATGACCGACAGGTTATGCTGATATTTTAACAATAACAACAACAATAATTATAATACCACGTAACATGTCAATTTTTCGCCAGGAATCCCGAAGAGAGCAGTGCGTGGGAAATGCCGATAAAATATGATTTTCATTTGTTTTATTTCTTTTTATTTTCTAATTTCATTTACATCTAAGCTGAAATCTATTTCAACAGACACACGTGAAGCCCGAGTAAATCATCGCTGTAGAGTTGTGCAGTACTAATGGTGTAGCGACGAGCAAGCAGTTGTCCCGAGCCGCATATCAGATTATCAGATTGTGTCTTTAAGCTTTCAGGGATAAGCTTCGCGCCCGCTTGCACCGTTGCTCCCGCACCAACGAACTGCGGCAGCGCCTACCGCAAGCGACTCACCAGCACCTCTCGGCTTTACGAGCTCACGGGTTCCGGCATTCTCTGCTTCATGATTTTGATACTGGCTCAACCAAGTTGCTTGGTTCTACTTCTTCTGGTGCTTGCAGGGGATCTGCCATACCACGTGTCGTGCTTGCAAGCGTTGTGGTGTAATTAATTACAAGCTCGCTTAAATGCACCCGTGATATTGCTTAGATGCACAATTACTTTATATTGCTTCAATGCACAACAATTATATTGCTTAAATGCACCACAATTATATTGCTTAAATGCACCATTTGAAAATGCACCATTAATATTGCTTGGATGCACCTTTATTTTATTGCTTAAATGCACGTTTACTATTTTGCTTAAGGTGGTTCTTTCATGACTCCCGAGTCAAATGCGCGACTATCAAATGAATTTTTTTAAAACTGCTTAAATTCAAAGAATTATTAGTTAATGTTGTTCATTGATTAAATTACAGTACTCACACAAAATTTAAGATCATAATGTTCAATAAAAAAGTTTTTTGTGATGGTTTTGTAAAATTGCGTTTAACCTCAAAATATCAGCAGTCGATGCTTTTAACATAGGCAATGACAATGTCTGCTGCGTTTCTATTGATATTTTTGGATTAAGTCCGTGTACCTATACATTTCGAGATGTCAGTTGGTTCAGAATTGTATAAAAGCTTCTTTGTGTTAGTTTTTCATTTCGTTTCGTTCAGTGAAAGTAAATTAATTTTTGTAAAGAACGTCAAAAATATACTGCCCTCCCTAAGAGCTCATATGATACTCTTAATTTTCACCAAGCTGTTTTTCGCGTTTTCGCTTGAGAACCTCATCTCAAATTTTTATAGAGAGTAAAGTGTAACTCAATAAACAATCCCTCAAATTTTCGTTCGATTCTATTCACAATCATTTCATGAAAGAACCAGCTTGAATGCCTATGGTTTTTGGCTAGGTCGCATTGTTTGTTTTTGCTAAGGTGAATATTTGATTCACGCGTTCTTTTGTATAATTTGACGTAGTATTACTTTCAGTTAAAAACCTTGTGTTCTTATCATTATAAGTCTCACTACTCTTACTTTGTTTTATTATTCAAGATGCCAAACTATTTTATTTGTATCCAGATGTAAGGTTTCTTATATAAATCCATTGGTACTTAAACTAAAGCACGCATGGTTTCTTATTTCCTTGTGAGTCTTGGCGTATCTTCATTATTTGTAACCGTAGGTATCGGATAAGGTCATAGCCATCATCGAGCCTCTTTACTTCGGCGCCGGATTCAAGGGTTGTAAGTACGTAGGTGGTTTTTCCTTTGCCATTCCGAGCCTCCTCGATCTATGGCTTAGCCGTAGTGACGAGTGCCAGTTCCTTTTCCTTCTTTCTCGCATTTTCATCGTTTCCCCACAGACGAACAGCAGAAGTTTCATGGTTAATATCTTCATGCCATTTTATAATAACAATAATTGTAGGATTATTAGTGCTATTCTCCCACCTGCTGCTCTAAAATCACCGTACAAGTCGGTTTTGTATTTGCCCCGCTCTTTTATCCCTCCGGCAAGGCCCGATAACATCTTTATTATTATAATATTCGGTCTATAATTCTCAGTTCCAGAATAAAAATAAATCATCTATTGATACTAAAAAGTATGAAAATCTTTTTAATTATAAATAATACATGTAAATGACATGAAATCAGCTTTTAGGGTAAAAAAAAGTGAAAATGCTAGGGGTAAGAAGAGATAACCTTACTTATACGTAATACATGGATATACTAATAACATGAGTTAACAAATGTAATCAATTATAACATTGAAAATAGTACCGATTGTTGTGGGGAATTTTTGATGTATTATTACTGCTGTTGTTGTGCGTTAAATACCAGTTTCTTAAATGATTTCTAGATACACTTTTTCTTTTATTGACAAAAGGTCCCCGCGTTACATGTCACGACTTTACAATTATATATCTCAGTTTTTCGTATCGATACCAATGCTGAAATTTTAACCACGTGTAAAGAGCACTAAAATGAGATTATGTACAAAGTTTGAGTAAGATACTAAAAAAACATAATTTTGTCCATACTACTGTAATACTTGAACACAGTCAAACAATTTCTGTTAATAAATACATATGTGTATCATCTACTTTTTTCTATTAATCATATACTTGTTAATACTAACCGCCAAAAACTAGTTCGTTGTTTTGTTTATCATTAAATTCATCGGAAACAAGTTTTTTTAAGAATTCACCCTTTGTTTTTTCATGGTATTCTTTTCTTTCATTTATAATCTGAAAATATACAAATCGTATTGTTTTATTATAAATATGCTGAAGTGTGCTTATATTGTATGCTTGATCCATAGTTTTGGCCCACATATAAGTATTGTAGGTGAGGGTGACAAATTGAAAATATATTTATGATGCTAATTATGTAAGTACACCGAAGGCAATTGTTATCTCTCGGAACGTTTCAAAATGTGTTATTTGGAATGATATCAGTTATTTATCATGTAATATATCATGTTTTTCACGAAATTGTCTAGAGGTGGAAAAATTGTATTATCTTACCAAGTGCCTTTGATGCATGGATTCCACATTATAAATTAAGGTGGAGGGATACAAGATGTACTGGAATTAAGCTACTTATTATTTTCGTATTTTTGATGCATATCGTAGGGCCAAACAGAAGCTATAATGGAAAAAATCTTCTGTAATTTTAACTGAACACACCACCGCCGTTTCTGCAGTGCTGACACGGGTAGTGGGCTGCAATGCCAAAACAGCAGTGTGCTTTGCTGTTTTGGCATTGCTCGTCTGTTCAAATTGCACTGCTGTAACTTACAAAGTGATATGTAGCTAAAACAGCATAAAAAATGAGATTCTTTTGTTGTTATGACAATATGTGTATTGAAAAGTAGTTGTACACAAATGAGTCGGTTGTTGAAAATCAATAATTTGCATTTAATTTTTAATGAATCACAACTTAACCTAAAAAATGCGCATTCAAGATTTGATTTATAACAAATATATATTCTTCATAAACAATTCACATCTCCATATTTATGACTAAAACTGCATGCACTTTACAAATGGTTTGGTTCTTATGCTCTTTTAGCTGCATATCAGTCTGTATGTAGCGTCAGGGCAGCCCACTACCAGTGTCAGCATTGTTGAAACGGTGTTGACATGTTCAGTCAAAATCGTAGATTTTTTTTCAGTGTATATAAGATTTGCTATACCATAATATAATATTTTCTAAAACAAAGATACCTAACGCTTTGATTAAATTATCTTACAATTTACAGTAAACTTGATTGAACACTTATTTTTTTGTTAATTGTACAAAAAAATTTTTTCTTTTTTGAATTTACAACAAGTTGGTAATATCTGAATATTTTACTTAGATATGAATTTTTTTGTACACCATGTTATTCAATATTTTGTTTTAATTTTAAAACCATGTAAAATAAACAAAAGTGATGCAAATGGATATCCAAGCATTTTCATTTTTACACACGTAATCGTCGTGAATGAGACACTATCGCAAAGGTGGCAGAGCTGTGCCTAAATGGATCCTCTCAGAACCCGCTGATCCTTTCCTACCGTACAATACCGATTATAGTAGTTTTCGTCACAAATGTGCATCTCTCCAGGGCGGTCCTTGGGCCCGAAGGCGCTTGCGAAGCAACGCCTGTGGGACCGTTGGGACCCCCCTGGTCAGATACCCATGAGTGGCGAACGCTGTTTTTCCTACCGTGGGTGTACCAGGGTTGCAAAAGTGCCCGAGGTAGGAAACATAAATTACCGATTTATATAATAGTGCTTTATACGGTACGGCTAAATACACCAATAGTGTCAAAACGCCATGTCTGAGCCTCCAGGCGATGATAAATATAATACATTCGTATATAATAGCTTCGCCCCCTGCGCGCTCCGCGCGCTAACCTCCATATTTCAATATTTTTACTCTCATTTCTGAATAATAAATACAAGAATTTATTTTTAAGACACATATGCGCACAAACATAGATAACCAAAGCGATCGCGTAAAAATTCTCTGAAAATTCGAATAAATGTAGTCAATACATTAAATAATTTCACTGATTTATCGAATAATTGTTACTAACTGAAAAGTCATAAGGACTATTTTTGTTATTTGAGGTTGATATTGATACATATGTATATGTATATAATATTTACGCAATCATTATTATTACAGAAACTGTTATGATCCTTTTTTTTTTGCTATTTTTAAACATTTTAGAACCATATATGGATATACGTTTATCAGAGTAAGATATCATTTTAAATTTCTTACTTAATACTTGTGGATGTAAATTTTTTATTTAATTATTTTTCCATTCCTTAAATAGATTTTTATATTTTTCTACATTCCCTATTATTGTTTTATAAATATTAAAAATTTATATCCCTTCAAATCATGATGATTTTATTTTCAATAGAGTATGATACGTAATTGATTAAACATACAACATTTTAGAATTTCTTTTAACATTGACATAATATTATAATTTATAACGCATAACATATCATTGAACTTTCAATCTTAACCCTGCAGTGCTTTATTTACCTACATATATATCTTATACATTCACATAAATCATCTTCCTCCTGCATATTTTTCCATTATCTTCTAATCCTATATTTCTGACTGATATTATTATTATATCTTTTTTTTCCTCTTTATATAGCAATATATGCTTAATATATTTTTTTCCTTTCATTGAAGAGCCTACAGTCTATCACTTCAAAACTTTTAAACTCACTTATATGTTTTTCTTTTCACTTTATTTTTCTCTTTCTGTTCTTTTATTTTTTTTCACATTTTACGGATGATAGACTTGTCAATTACCATATAGTTTTTATGTATTTTGTGATTGACCAAAGTCTTCCTTTCTTTTGTGACATTATCTTTGATTTTCTTAAGTTTATTTTACTTTGCTGCTCTTTTTATGAATCCTACATTTTCCTATCCTCAACTTTTTCATACACAACTTTAACTTCTTTGTCTATTTTGTATGATTTTTATTAATTAAGTCCGTTAATCCGCGTTCCTCATATTTAAAGATACCTTTTTTTTATTTGTAACTAATTATTAGCAACATTATAAAACCGTCACATTTTTGTTAATTAATATTTATTATCGTATTCTTTGGCTTATTTTAAGCACAAAATGTTATTATACATTTTCCCGTAAGATGCTTTATTTTTACGTAACAAATTAAACAACTTACTGAAAAACACTATTTAAACTTCACGTAACTCGTAATCGTGTGATATCTCAATATTTGATGGACTGTAACCTTGAAACAAACGCACAAATCAAAAGAAATAAAAGTATGATGAAAAGGATTTCATTCCAGCTTAATTTAAGCTCGAAGAAATCTTTCTATCTAGCTACCCTTCAGAGCTTTGGCCATTTCAATCATCGCTAAAAATGATAAGATCTGTAAATTTTTTAAGGATTTCGAAAATCACATAATTTTTGTTCAACACAATTTCTCGATGAAGACTTTTGTTATTATTTTTCTAAGAGTGTGCAAGGAGTTGTTAACGCCAAAAGAAAGTTACTTTGTATATAAATTAGGAGTGTGCCTTTCAAAGTAAACGATTTTTAGTATGAAATAACGCGCTATAGAATGATTTTAATTGTAATATATGCACAAAATGTTGGATAGTACGCTTATAAATACATAAATATCTTATTTTTCAACTCTTAAAAACATTCATTGCTTTGGAAAATTGAAAAAATTTGATAACTTTTTTTTGTACCGAAAAAATCGTCGATAAATAAATTCTTACAAAAATCGGTAACACTCAGAAATATGGTTATAACTTCTTTTGGGTAACAGGCACGCTTACAGGTGTAAAATTTACTAAATCTAATACTTTTAATTCCAAATCCCTGTGATTTTTATAAAATTCTGGAGATGGGTTTTTTTTATTATTGAAGCAGAAAAAAATAGAACAGCGCCAAGTAACACTTGAAAAGTCACTGAGTTGGGACACTTTCGAGCCTAATACTAATAAACCTTACATAACTTTTGCTTAAAAAGTTGTCTTAAATATTTGTGGCATAATACTTTAAATTTCTATATTTATGAAAGTTCATTTTATTCATTAACATTGTATAAATTGATCAGTAACACTTATTTTAAAAGTTCGGTGGTGTTACTCATATGCGTACAAACATAGAACACTAAAGCGATCTCATAAAAATTTGCTTGAAATTCGAACAAATATAGTCAATACATGAAATAAGTTCATTGATTTATCAAATAATTGTTATTGATTTAATATTGATAATGATTCTATTTGGTATTTATGGTTAATATTGATACATACGCAATCATTATTTCTACAGATACAGTTATAAGCCTTTTTGTTTGGATATTTTTGACCATTTTAGAATCGATTATGGATATAAGTTCATTATAAGGTATCATTTTGAAATTCTTACTTCATGTTTATAGTTTTAATTTTGTTATTTAATTATTTTAATAATTTTCTTTTTGACACATACAATGAAATTATGACTTTTTTCTTTATGAACTTGTATTATAACATCATATATTTGTATTTAGTGCGATGTTAGCCTATATTTTAAATCAAGAGTAAAAATTACTTAGTTTGATTTTGCTGTTGTCCGAGTAATACACTAAATAAAATAGTGTTCTTCGCTGGAAGGGAAACAAAACTTGACTTTTTCTGGATTTTGATTTCATACTTTTCACATCTGACAATGTATTTTAATACGAATTATTTCCACTGTGAAAAGGCATCAAATATTGAAAATTTAATTCATCAAACTTACCTAACCATTTATTTTTGGTAAAAAGTAATTTTTATAGAGATATCACAACTTTTGAAGAAAATGAAATTTTTAAGTAATTATTATCATTATAAGCAGATTATTATTTTATAATTCATTCTTTTTCACCTTACAGAACCAAAGAAACGATGTTTATGTTATCTTTTTCCTTGTTTAAGGATTCATAATTACTTATAAATTAAATACTAATAAATACGATTGTACTGTCAGTGTAGTTGAATCTTGAATCGCGGGACCAGAAAGTCAAAGCGCTCAGGTGATAGTGACAGTTTTATGGGGTTGAATGGCTTGTACTAAAAAACCGTAAAAATTACTTTGTAAATTCTTATAAAAGTCCAAGAGATGGCGTTGATACCGTCCACCCTGGGCACCAGGTACCTTGGGGACCGTTTCTTTAGCGATATTTGTGTTTAGCGACTCCAAAAACCCCTGAGTCAATAATTACTATGCGAATTTCTATATAAGTCCAGGAGATGACGTTGATACAGTCCACCCTGGGCACCAGCTACCTCGGGGACCGTTGCCGACGTGATATTCGCGCTCAGCGACCCCAAAAACCCTCGAAGAACAAAACTCAACTGCGCAAAATTTCACTACCGGTCACAAAGGTTACGGGCGCTATCACGAATCGAATGAAAAAAACTGCATTAAGATATATTTTACTGCTCCAAAAGTCGATAATCTATTGATTTATTTCCTGGGTTATAAGTATTTGACTATGCCACCGCGGGAGTGTTCGATTCGACTCGCAGCTAACTTAACGATAAGACCACATTTTTCGAGTACTGAGCCTAAAGAAATCTTGATTTAAGCATTTTGAGGTAAGTACTTATACATCGGCTGTTTTTGATTTAACAATAACTTTCTTACAGATGTTTTTTATTTAATCTATAGTTTAGGATGAAAGAGACAGAATTAAACCAAAATACACAAGAGATACCTATAAAAATAATTTTTTTTGGCTATTTGAACATTCGAGCAGGCAAATCTCGATTAATAGTAGTACGGTCACCGAGGCTTCGTCTGTTTCTCAAACTTACCTCGTGCACTCCCGTGCTACTGGATGTAATGCCATATGGTTTTACATAAAAAATTGCATACCTAAAGACGTTCTATATTTTAAGGTAGAGTTTTTCAATAACTTATTTAAACTAAACTAAAATTTAATACTTTAATTTAATGTTTAAAACCTTAAATTTATAGAATGTGTGACTGAATAGTTTACATCTGAGAAACTAATAGTGGAGTAAAAATTTACGATGAAACAGAAAAACATTTTTGGGGAAGAGCTGGGGGGGAAGGTAGGGGGGAGCGGGGGGGAGTTAACCCAATTTTGTGGGGGTCAAATTTCACGGTAAAAAGAAACGAAATTAACCTTATTTAGAGGGGAGCTGGGGGGGGGGGGGCTAGTACTCGCCTAATAGAGATAAAAGATTTTTTCCTCCTTTCGGGCAGAAATGATGACTTCTCGTGCTTGTTTTGCGGGCGCAAAGTTCAAAATTCCCGCCCTAGGGCGCGAAGAACATTCCCGCCCGCTTTTTTTTCGTTTTTTTTTTCAATGTGTAAATTTGAAAAATAGTTCGATTTTTTTTTGGTCCTTTTTTTTTCTAATGTGTAAATTCTGAATTTTTTTAATTATTTTTTTAATTTTATGAACGATAGTTCGATTTTTTTATAGTCGGGGGGCGAAGCCCCTCCGTACCACCCACCGGGGGGTTCGCCCCCTGGACCCCGCACAACCGTTGTTCCTATACATTGTATTTATGCACTTTAGTACATTATATCATATGCATTTACTCAATTACTACATAATCGACTTCCGGCAAAAATATACATTATTGTACCATTACACCCGTAACTATATATTTCAATTCACAACACGGATCATCGATTTAATATATTTAATTAAGTATAAATTGTATTATTTCAATTAAAGTTAGATACACCAAATAAATAACGTTGATTATTACCCTGTTACAATGTATTATTTTTTTAAGCAATAGCCACAACATTCTAACATTGATTTAAATTTACCGGTGGAACACATTTAAACCCTTAATTCAAGAAAAACCGTTCATAGTTAAAATTATAATAGTAGATTTTGTCCCAAAAGAACCGTCGTCTCCAAAAATAATTTGCAAAAATAAGGTAGCACTGGATAGATGAAACTTTTGTGGCGAGGGAGGATAAATTATATTTACTATTAAACTAATTCTTGATAGTTATTTTTGAACGAATCAAAATTTGTTTTATACTTGTAAATTATAATTGAATATTTTTGTAAGTAAAATATATGAAATGAACATTTTGTATTTTTATCTGCCCTCAAAGAGAAAAATAGGATACGCAACTCGGGCGCGAGCCTTCGCACCCTTGGGCATACCTTGCTCCCTTCGAGTACTTCGCGCCCACGGGTGGGAAGTACTCAACGGGCGCAAGGTACGCCCGCGGGTACGAAGTCGCACCTCGCGCCCTTGTGGCGTAATATACTATTATATCTCTATGAGCACACGTAAAAGATTCTATTATCGCTTAGGCATGGGTGTGCCATCTGATGCATGAGCTTCTTTGCGATAGTATCTCATAAGTGAGTATGAATACACTTAAAAGTATGGTATCAGAATATTAATTGAGAGTTGTTTAAATTCAGAATTTCAATTGTAAGTTAACTCAACTGCCATATTTGAACTAATTTTGAGATGAATAATTTTTGACTTTTTTTAAATTAAAAATTAAGTCTAACTTGGAGTATTTCTAGAATACATACTCGTGTTGTGAAGCTATGTAATGTTGTCAATACTATTTTTTGCTGAATACCCTTTGATGTTAAGCCAAAGAGCCAATGCCATCTCAACCAAGGCCTCAGGAGTCTGTAATCAAAATAATAAAGAACGTCACAATTTTGAAGTTAAATATCTCCCGATGAAGGCATGTAAACAATTCTAAATTAAGTGCCTGAAGCAGATTTGCAATATTACATTAATTATTACTAAACTAATGGCAAGAATTATTTGCAATTGTTTAAGAATATATACCTTGCTAAGGCTATATGTATATGCCTATCGAATAAAAGACATAGAATAATCGATGAACATGAGTTTTTATTACGTTTTTGGAAAATAAATGTGATGAAATACAAAAAAAGCTTCAAAAATCTGATCGTACCCATGTATTTGATTTGGTAGATCGAATTAGGATAAAAGTCAAATTCTCATGCACAATTTTTGGGTATCTTACACAACTTCTAAGGGAGTTTTTTCAGTTGTGCTCGCTTTCTTTTTGAACAGAAATAACGAATTTTCTTAAGGCTATTGACCGAGCGTCTAAACTATATCATTATATAAATATATACATTATAAAGATTTTGAGCAGTTCGAAGATGTTTTAAGAGCGACACGATTGACAGAAAATAAATTTGCATTATTGTATACATTAATGCATGAAAGTTAATCCAATGCAAATAATAATTTCAACAGTGAACAGTTACGTATTATATATCTCTTACAGCATAAACACATAATACAGAATAGTACATTACGTCACTAGGGCAGAAAGTACGACTACCGCGCCCTTCGGGCGCGGTTGTTGTATATTTGTGCCCGAGTCGCGTATATTGTTTTTCGT
>JAPYYV010009479.1:0-13660 GCA_030522625.1 Copidosoma aretas | reverse complement strand
CCCCCCCCCCCCCCCCGGGAGTTTTTGAGATCGGTTTTCGGCCAATTTTCTGGGTCGACGGGTCGTTTGACCGCGAATTGCGGCGCAGTGATTCTGGGAGGTTTTTTTTTCCTGTACATCCTGTAGCAATCGAGTTCGATGGATCATCCGCGTTTATTATGTCGAATACAGTTATATGGATAAAATAAATAGCTGATTAGGATCGGGGTTGAAGAAAGATCATCAAAAAATATTGGACGCGTATGGATTTTATTTTTTTCGCAGTGAAATACGTCGATCCACCTGACGGACGCAATAGAATCGCAATTTTATTTCGTCGACAGTAGCCAATTGGGATAATTTTTTTGCACATTTTGTAGCGGCAGTACTGCTGTTTTATTCTTCAAGGGCGATCGAAGCAAATGTTTCTTGTTTTCCAGAGTACACGATTTTACGGCAACCACTACAAATGTTAAAACAAAAAATCAGCTGCTTCTGCAACTTCGCCCTTAATCCGAATCCAAATAAGCTATTTCTTTTGTCCAACTGTCCATGCATGCATCACTGAGAAAACCGAGAAAACGATTATTTGCTTAAATACCTGTTAAACGCGAACTTCCATCATCATTATGATCATAATGTGCCTACCGTATTAATTTCACGTGGAGAGCCTAAGCAGGTATTAATAGCAGCTCGCAATTTAATCGCAACGTTACGAACCACTCACGCGTGTAATACGCGTGTACGGTGTAGCGAAACAGGAGTAGGAGGAGGAGGAGGAGGAGTAGAGGGAGCGTGGGAAATCGTATAACGTTGCGCAATTTTCCTCGGACGACGGAGCATCACGTTGATGTTAATCGAGAACAAAGTTGCCGGGGAGAGAGAGAGAGGACTACAACTCCCTGCGTGGGCTTCCGAACCGTGCCGAAGTTCTTGCTGCTAATACCACCCGCACGCGCGTATACTCTGGTGGCTGGTACTGTACGTGTGGTGTATGATCCGAACTTGTACGCAATAACCAGATATTAGTTACGTGAGTAATTAATTGAGTTGAGTTTCTTTGTTCAATTTGAGATGAATTGTGCATGATATCAATAAAAAAAATTAATTATCAAAATATCAACCGTTATGATGGATTTATTGCATGATTGCGGTATTTTTTCAATAGTTGAAGGCGAGGTTTAAGGTGTTTTATTCATGACCTTCGAGTCAAATGCGCGACTGTCAAATGGATTTCATTAAAACTGCTTGAATTTAAACAATTATTAGTGAATATTCTTTATTGAATAGTCCCCCCACCGAAAGTTCGCTTGTACACCCGCATAAGAGGAAGTAAAGCAAGCCATTGTCTCCCTACTATTTGGAGGCACAGAAGCACATAGCGCGTATTTTTCTCTATGTGCGTCCAACAACTGCAGCCTACTATATGTATGAATCAACCGAACTTTTAAGATTCGTGTTGCTGATCAATATATCCATTTCCCAAGACTGAAATCAACTTCTGTGAATAGAGGTACTTTAAGAATGATAAAATACATGATTCACATCAATTTTGGGCTAAAATTATTCAAACAATATGAGAGTCATGATCGATAGGGTGACGATTGAGCGACTTTTCAAGTGTTACTCGGTGCTGTTGTCATTCTTTCGGCTTAAATAATAAAATAAATAAACTATCCCTGGAATCATTCGAGTAATACAGCATTTTGTTCCTTTCTAATCATAGATTCAGAAAATTTCATACACGTGAGCCCATGACCCAAAATAAGTTATAACTCAATTTATAAGTATTCTCAATTTTTTTGAAAAATCACTTGTTATTGGTATTTTCAGCATAAAAAAAAACTATCAATTTTTTTCAACTTTCCACACAGGAAAGTGTTCGTTACAAGTTGACGAATGAGATTTTTGTTCATTCGTTTCTCGATATTTCATAATCGTATGACTTTGAAAATCAATGTCGAGCGCGTAACTCATTGTAAAAATTGTCTGATTTGAGAAGTACTCCAACAATTCACAAGCAAAGTAACTTTGTTTTCGCGTACACAACTCATTAAACCCATAGAAAAACATATCAAAAGTGTTTATCGAGAAATTGTGTTAACAAAAATGTGTGAACTTTAAAATTGTTAAAAAATTTACCAATCTTACCATTTTTAGCACCAATTAAAATTACCAAAGCTCCAAAGGGTATCAAGATAGAAAGCTCTTTTTGAGCTTAATTGAAGCTTAAATCAAATCCTTCAAATGCTATTTTGATTTTTTTCAATTAGGGCCTTCGTTTGAAAGTTACGGTCCATAAAATATTGAGAAATCACAGGATCACGAGTTCCGTGTAGTGGAAATTGTGTTTTTCAGAAAGTTCTTAAATTTTTTACGCAAAAATAAAGCATTCAACGGAAAAATGTGTAAGAACCTTTTTTTATATATGCGGCTCGATCTTAGCGTCGTGCTCTTTATCTGCTGTCATCTCTTCTTTACGAGGAATATCGATCGTATCCGTTCGAGCCAAGATTGACTCGGCCTTATCCATATCAGAGTCTTTTTACCTTCTTGATTGCAAACCGTAGTATTTTAGTATGAAGACTCAGTTATCCATACGAAATTCGAATCCCATTGGATGTAAATTAACAGACAGAAGTGATTACACACATAATGTATTGTACTTGGAACACCATAAAATATATTATCAGGTTCACTCTCCAAAATATACTACCACTCGAACTGTAACTATGCATTTACCACCTTACCAAGTCCACCTGAGAATATTCCATGTGTTTCCACTAATTGGAAAAGAAAAAAGATCTTTTCATCCAACCGTCCGAACGTTCTTACCTCTGTACACACACGGGCGAACACAGCACGATAAATTTTTCTGGCTTACAACTCATCCAGCGCGCAAACTGCAGGCGAGATTTCAACTACCTTGTACCCTTCGTCATTTTTTCGCGCGACTCTTTTGCCCCTTTTTAATTAACGACCACCGTATTAAGCACCGCGTCGCTGCACGAGCACCAGAAACAACCCGCGCGCAGCAGCAGCAGCAGCAGCCCTTAATTTCGCGTCTCGGCATTCACGGGGTTGGAGCCCCGGCAGCAACAACGGCACTCGGGTGTTCGATCCAATTAGAGAAACGCTGCTATTATTGTAATCGAGCGTGCGAAACTGGTCATTGTCGATCACCCGCGCTCCGAGCTCGCGGCGGATCGATGAAAAACGAGAGGGGTGCGTTATTTTTAATTCCCTCTCGCGCGTGACGTTCTTCCGGAAGACGAGAAATCTCGGGGCGAGGCGCTGCTCGTTATACCGCTGGAGGAATGTTATTTTTTTAGCGACGAAAAAAAAAAAGAAGGGGGGAGAAAAGAGGGCTATCAAAACAGAGGGAGGTCGCTTAAGCGCGAACAAACACACGCGTGCATGCTGACGGCGGCGGCGAGCTGACTCGAGAGGTACGGCCGAGCGGAGAGGCAAGCCCGGTGTGGCCTATCCATTTCACAGTCGTTAGAAAATCAAACACTCCGGTGCTGCTTCTCTGGTATTTTTTTCTTTTTACTTACGGGCACGCCGGAATTCCGAGGGGCTGAATTTCGAAGCGAGCCGCCCGTATTCGAGAGCAGCACTCGGCATCCAGAGGAGACTCGTTCCTTGCGCAACTTCGTTTAGCACTTGAATTTTTCATGCTCTCGAGCTAAACGTAACAGGCTGTAGACCCGGGCTGATGGTTTTCGGCTCCGAAGAACCTTGTGCGGGTCTATTTTCGTCCGGCGAATTAATTTTAAGCGAGCGATCTACTCTAAAAACAATCGGGAAGATAAATTTACGCCTGCCGCGTTGGCGAATTTCAACGGACACGGTTCACAGCAGCGAGTGTTATTTTTAAATCGAATGAAAATAAGCGCCAATCGCTGGACGACGCTCGTTTACTCGTTCGCACAGAGCACTCGAAATATCCCAATTCCAATTAGGAGCTAGCCATCCATTGGAAGACCCTGCGTCGCGCCGAAAGTCGAAAAATCACTTCCCCCGCGAAAAACTTCTGTTTTATAAGTACGCTCGCTGTTTACGCCCGACTTGCGAGTCACATAAGAATATCAGCCGATACGACGAGGCGGCTTGCGTGGGCGGCCCGGAACTTTTGCTTCCCCTCTTATACACAGGAAAAGCTGACGCTCGGATAAAAGTGCGAAGAGGAAGAAAAGCCAAGGGCAGGGAGGAAGTAAGGCGAAAGGCATGGGGCCGCTTGAGCGCTGATGCTGGTTCCTGTGCTGGTGGGGATTTTTTATTGGAATTGTTCTTTTTTTTATAGATGCGAGCGTGTAGTCGCTGAGACGAGGGGAATGTGAGGGGGAGGAATTAGCTCGAGGGCGCGGTGAAGTTTTTCGATATTTTCATGGCGTCACGTGGACGTCGAGTGCGTGTTGTCTTTGGGAAAATTTGCTCGAGTTTCGATGATCGGCGATCAGGGCGGGGATTTTAATCTTGCGAACGTAACGGGAGCTTGTTTGAAGTTTTCAGCTGAAACACGCGAGTGGGCGGCTAGATTTTGGGCCTATTTTTATCGTGACAATAAGGAACGCAAGTTAAATATTTGCGATGATAATTATCTTTCGCTTAGTCAGAATAAAAAAATTCATCCTTCACTGCCTTTAACATTAAAAATTATGATGTGACTTTGTCGGCTAGGGTGGTTCAGTCTGATAACTCGCACGTAGTTCAAGGTGATGGTTCTCGAAACCTAGTTCTGTTTATTGTTTCAGATGTGTGCAGTGTAAGAACGGGCCATGCTCGTTGATATTACAAAAATTGAAATGAAATGAATACAATTTTTTTCACAGCACAAACACGAGAAACTGACTCTAGTTTATTAATAGTCATAATTTTTTTTTGTCTAAGTGATATTTTTTTTTTTTCCTCAATTGAAGCGATTATACCCAGTATTATACCTAATAATTCGGGATAATTATACGTCCGCTGACCGAATAACATTTTTTCCGCGCTATTTATTTTACAGCAACAACCTTAGTAAATTTTATATCGAGTATCACCTATTTTATACGTAGTCGTCGAAAGGTAAACAATTCAAAACCATGATGATGGAATCAGTCCGGCAAAGAATATGGTTACGGCCGACTTGTGACGCGAGTAAAATATTTGTTCAGGCCGGCCACCGAAAAATGGCACTTAAAAGGTTGACGGGGACAACTGCTCACACTCACATGAGTATTGGGTGCACATCAAGAGCTCCTTCGGTCAAGGAAACAACTTTCTTCCTTTATCTTCTTTTTTCGCTGCATCTGCCGCCTCTATCTCTTTTTCGTATATTTTTTAGTCACGCTACGGTAATGCGTATCTATGGGGTACCAATGTTTTTATTATATTTTGGATACATGTCATGTCTATAACATATTAGTCGACTTGTAGTGCTTTTATTTTGAGTCCTTCTTTCCAATTAAAACAGAAGTATTGGCTTTTATACATTGGCAAACTATTAAAGATATATATGTTTTTCGTGAATTTTTTGTTCACACCCAGTTTCCTGTCTATTATTTCGTGTAACCGATACGAAGTCAATATTACCAAGTTATTGAAACTGGTATTTACAATTACACAAAGTCAGTACTATACGATGCAATTTTTCGTTATTAACTACCTTGGGTCCTTTTTTATCACCATGAAATAAATTTTTCACCGATCCAGCGAATTATAATCGTATTCGTTGATTCGACGCCACAGATAAAAAATATGACATTTGTTGATGCAATACAGCTCGGTCCAACAAAATAGAACAACATATTTCTCCATCGCCAGTCCAAAGTCATCGTGCTCATTGATAATCACATGCACACAGGCACTCTCCCAAATTTCCAAAGGCCGGTCTGCAATAATCGACTCGACAAATCTCAAAGCTCTCGATTCCCATTCAGGCCGACCAACCGACCGACATTAATAGATCCATCCTCCGGGCGCTTGCAGCAGCACACGCGCCGCCCACACCCACGGGCAGCGGGAACATGTATGTATATATCAGGAGCAGTGGATCGCGCGGGGGCGCAAAGGCTTTTCTCTTTCCAACCGTATAATATATACCCGTTTCGCTCGCGCACAATGCCCTGCTGGCCGGCTGGCATATTCGAATTACTTTTCCCGAGTTTCCGGCGCGCGCTCTCGCTCTCCGCGTATTACTATACATGATACGCGCGTACTATACCCATGTGCACCGGCCCGATTGAATTCCGATCCTGGCCAAAGCTCCTCCCGGGGTATTTGATTGGTATAATTACAGAGCGACGACGAGGCCAACTCCTGACCCCGATTATATTATATTGGCCACTGCTCGACTGTGATTTTCCCTCTTCCTACGTATATCTCTCCCTTCGTGTCGATCCGCGTGCACACGCTGTATAATATTTCCTGTCGGTCGCACCTCCCAGCGATCCTGCCGTAGTACTCATATATGTCATTTACTGGAGCAGAGCATGTATTTTCGCACGCTGTCAGGGAGGGAGATCGATCAGCCGCTATGATTCGACGTCGCAGTATCTGGCGTGCGTCGAATCTGTTTTAAATTTCACGCAAACTCCAAACGATACTTATATGCTCGTTAACATTGACGTCCAGTCGTCGGTTGGCGTAGCTCAATCGGCAGGTTAGTGATCTCTGCGATCGAACGAAGTCTCAACGAATAAAGTCTAAGAAGAGCTGCAGTTTGGTGCAACATACGTAAGAAAGAACAGACAGAAGAGTACTAATGACTGTGGTGCCTATCGAAAAGACGTAAAATAAATAATAAGAAAAGATTGACTTATTCCTAGATCGCACAACTTTTTTGTCTCATCTGTATCCGCCAAATTTTTACGTTTTGCCTACACGTTATTTAGGTTTCGGCTGGTAGGCGCCAACTTTGCTCGGTGAATCCAACCACTATATCCGTATTGGTATTTATTTACCGTAGTGCGTTTCTTTTGAAGATTTTCCCTCCTCGTCCTTTGGGGGAGAAAAAAAAAACTGCCTTCCGCGCGAAACGCAAGTGCGCGCAATTGTCGAATGAAAAGAAGCCCCTTAATTAGACGACGGCACGTGTATGTATGTATGGTACGCTGAAAAACAATAAACCGGGGAATCCCCCCGGCGTGCCTATTTCAAGAACCGCACCTACAGTCGTCGCGAGGGGGGAAAACTGCCCGCGTCCATCAGGCGTATACTATCTTACACACACTAATTACAATCAAGCAGCTCGTAAATATCCTTCGGCGCGCGATGACGGGGAGCCAACGATCCGGCCGGAGCCTCCGCTGCAAATTCCGCCCGCCTATCGGGCCGGCGGGAGCCATCGTTTCTTCTTTTTCGCGCGCCGCGCACGCGAGCCCGCGCGGTTGAAAACTCACCGAAAAAGCGCCCTCTCGCTCGCATTTATGTTTACGCTCGTGCGCATAGGCACGGAGCACGAAATTCATCGGGCCGGCGATCACGGATCAGGAATATATCGAATTAATGGGCTGCTACTGCTGCCGGTGGCTCGTATTAATGAACGCGGCTCGGCAGTGCGGTACAATAAGTATATACGGAGGCCACAAATCTCTCTTCGTCGGCTCGTCGCCGCCGGGTATGGAGTTTGATGGATCGCGGCGCGGCGTGGCGTCTTGCTCTGTTTTTCCTGCTCCTCCGAAGTCGGAGGCAAAGTCGAAGGGGTCATCTCCGCTCGCTCCTCTGATTCTTGCTCGGGTGGAACGAACCCGGGGGGGAGTTTGCGCGAAAAAGCGGGCGGAGGAATGCGCTGATACACACTCGGCTTCTTGGAGTGATTCACGGGGAGGGCTACTCGGGGGGGTCGGTGTATATGAATTATTTACCGGCCCCCGCGGATATCTGATTTATCTCCCTGCTCCGCTCTCTCTCTCTCTCTCATAAATGGAGTTTCGATTGGAGGAGGATTGTGTTATTTTCGTGCGGCGTCCGATCGATGTCGGGAGAGAGATAACGCCGACTGTAATGCTGTGCAGGCCCTCGCGTGAGTGTATTGCTGGGAGTCGGAAATGTGATTGGGAAAATTTATCCCAACGATAATAGCCTTTGCTTCAATGCTCGTACCTATACGTTGATAACAAACACATTTTCGTGTCCGAATACATCGACGAAAAGAAGGAGGAGGAAAAAAAAAGTGGGTCATACATTTGCGGGTCGCAAGCGCGAGGCGAGCCGGGAAAAGAGGAACGGCCGCGGGGGGAAGCAGATATAGAGAGAGGCGGCGGCAAAGAATGCAAGTAAGTAGCGCACGGAAACATCTGCCCGCGCCCGCACGAGGCGGGGGAAGAAGCGGAACTTTCGCGCGGTCAGGGCGCGCGAAATCCAGCGCATTTTCTCCATCGCGCCCTCCGGCACTTACCTTCCCGTTTATATATATATTCGCATGCTGCACTTGCGTGCGCGGCAACTCTCCCCCCCTCCTCCTTTTTCATCCGGCGCGGCTCTCCCAACCTTGGCGATTGTGTTTAGCAAACAAAAGAAACAGATTGCACGGGAGGATGGGGGGGGGGGGGCAAAAGGAGGGCGACAAGTGTTTTTCGCTCTCGGTGTCGTACAGTATACAGTGCCGCTGCTGCTGCTCCGACTGTACAACTTTTGCCGCTGTACTGCCGCTGGTGTTGTTGCGCGCGCGTGAAAAATATGGCGGTGTATTACTGCTCTCGGAGGCCGGGGATGCTACAGGTGTGCGGAGGATGATACAGCGTATGCACCTATTGCAGTGGTTCAGCCGTTTTTTTTATGCGCACTGAAAGGAGTGTAGTTACCACGGGCCTCTCGCTCTTGTCGAGCGTTACTGTTACGCACAGTTGATGATCATCATCCGACCGTCCCCGTCATTCGTCATCAAAGCGGAAATTTACGGGCCAAAGTGCTGACAAGCCGTGCTTCGTTTGCCTGCTCCATACAGCGCTCGCCGGGGGATTATATTTTATAGACCCGGCGCCGTCTCCTTGAATATAATACAGGTATTTCACCGCTGCTCCGTTGCTGTAATCCTCGACCGCGAAAAAAATGAGCGCGGATTAGCCATCGGCCCCGCGCGGCTCCCGGAAGTTTGCGCGCTCATTTATCGCGAGTGGTATCTCCCTCGGTATGAGCATCATCTCCGCGCGGCCGAGGAAAGAATAATAATTCTTACGGGCTGCACACTGGCGATGGGCAGTATTACGCGCGGGAATATTTTACGCTCGCGCGCAACAAGTAATGTAATAGTTCTGTGATGTATATTACCGAGTTTGTACTCTGTAATTCGTTTCGACGCGCTCTCCGCGCTCTCTTCTCTGATCCAACGATCGGTCGGACAGTGCACTATAACGTCGGCTCTTCGATGAAGTTCAGGATATATATATATATATATAACAGGTATACGCGCATAGTAAACAGCCTATACAGCGTGTGTACATTACGCACCGATGCGGAGCGATCGGCAGGAGCTAATGCCGATTATCGTTAATAATCATTAGGCGATTAATATTATATCAACGAGGTGGCGGGTGGTGCCCGCGCGCCGGGGGATAATTCGCAATATGCGGGGGATTACGTGCCGAAGCGATCGGGCGCTGGTATAATGGGGTTGTTACGCGCTTGCGTGCGTTATGTATGTGTGGCACTACGTATATGGATGGGACGCGCTCGAGATTCTTCTAGCGGTTTCTGTGGGATTTTCGAAAATAAATGATGGGACATGCGGGTTTTCAGTGGTGAACTCTGGCTTCGTTATCTATAATCTTGTTAGCCGGCAGAAAAAAAAATTGATTTTACACTTTTATGTACAAATATGGTTTTGCACGCAGGTCGAAAATACAAGATATTTCGATGGGAGTTTCAGAGTATAAAATGCATTTTTCAGGGATTCATTGCTTTTTCTGCGTATCACGTATCTATTATGAAAAAAAAATTTCGCACGCAATAAGAGGAGCGCGGAAAATAAATTGATGACCAGTGGCGGATGGCTTATCTTCCCGTAAAAATGAAAAATTGGGTGTCGGATGCATTGGGGAATTAGGCAAGATTAACGCTAGACGCTTCCAGAAATTTTTATAATCTCTCCCTCTCTCGTTTTTTTTTTTTTTTTTTTGCTTGCGGTCGCCGTAATAGCCCGAGCCGGGGGAAGCCAGCCTCATTTGACAGGCGAGAAATAGTGCGGCTCGTTTCGTAAGCCCGTCGTATTTTCGAGAGAAATTCCTCCCGCTCATCCCTCCCCTCGGACGGTAGTAAATTTTCTTGTTTTCCTTCGTCTCGGTTTTTTTTTCTCGCTTGTGTGTTTTGTTTTCCTACTCTCTCTATTTAAATTGGGCAATTGGAAGGGGTCGTCTCGATTGAGTGAATTGTGTAAGACGGGCAGACTTGGAGAAAAGAAAACAAGCTGTCGAGACAAGAGTGCTTTATGGGCTCTCGGCCTTATTAGAGGGATTTCGTTATTCAAACAAAATATCGCGCAGCGATGGGTGATATTATTTGCTATAAATTTTATTGGACATCGGATTTTATACTTGGAGTAATGTGTAAAAGTTTCCGCAATTTCATCTCGTTGGAAACTGTATTATGTTTGCCAAACGGAGTAGGCATTTTATTTTTATAAAAATTTTGATTATCGTGTACAATTATCAAGAGCTTTCAAATATCTCTTTCAATAAAAAATCAGTTTTTCTGAAAAAAAAAATATATATATCCCCTTCACGACTCTTGCACCGTATCGGAATTTTTTTTTTCAAATCTGGACATGCAAAAAAACAAATCATTCCCTCACATGAGGAAGGGCTTTTCGAGTTTTCGCGAATCATTTTCTCCCAACCAGCATGTTGTAGTATACGGGGGCAAAATAAGCAGGTCAGGAAGCTACTCTCGGAGCCCTTCAGGGCGGCCATCAATATTTTACGAAACGTATTGCCCGGTCAACCGCGATGTACCTCACCGTACCTATAGTAGGGAGAATGCCCCCCCCCGGCGATCGGCAAAATCGCGAATTTTAAGGGAAACACGAGAAATGGGCTCTGAAATTCCTTCCGAAACAGAAAAACAACCCTCGCTCTTCCTACTACTCCTCTCGTTGTTTATGGCAAAACATGTTCTTGATTCGACGTAACGCTCGAAAAAACACCCCACCGAACTCAAGTTTTTGCATCCTCCCATCGGACCCCCCCATAAATCTCCATCAACGCCGCAAATCGAAAAATCGTCAAAATTTGCATCGAACTGCGGAGAAATTTTAACGACCCCCCCCCCTCATCGCGCACGTACACCTACACCCGACAAAAAGCACGACGCGCCGCCGACTCCTCGATCGCGAGACTCGTTTCGCGCGCTCCGGCATGCCCCTCCGAGGAAAAACCCCTCGGCCGCGCAAAAAGTGCCGATCGCAAGGAGGGGGTGCGAGTGAAACATAAAAAAAATCCGACAAGCGACCAACAACTCAGTGCACGATAGCAAAGGGGCGGGTGTGCTCTTTCGGGGGCACCGCGTTGAAAATCTTATAAATCATCGGCGCGCGGGAGGAGTAGTAGTAGAGTGGGGGGGGGGGGGGGGGCAGGAGGAGCAGCAGCAGCAGCATCCGTTTTATCATCGTATGGAAATCCAGTGAGTTATACCGCGAGGCTCCGGCTTCTCTTATTTATGGCCGCGCGCCCGATCATAATTCAGAACGAGAGGCTGCCCCGCTGCAGCCACCGCCGTCTCTCCCCACTTTTTTTTCTCCCCCCGCTCGCTCGTGTAGAGGATCGCGCCTCGGAATTCAAAGCGACGTCGCGCGCACGCCGAGCCGTCACCGTTTCTTCCCTGCGGTACCCTTTTTTTTTTTTTTTTTTTTTTTTTTTTTTTTTTTTCCCTCTCCTCTCTGGGTTGTTGTGTACAGTGGCCCGTGTCGAGTGTGCATATAGTGTGTACGCATGCGGTCGAAGGGGTCGCTAGGAATTTTCTCTGTAATGACACGCGCGACGTGCCCGTCTCCCTTCCCTCGCTCGCTCGATCGCCTCGGATCGCCCGATGCGCGACTGATGGATGCTTGGACAGGGGTTTTTGTTGATTCGGGCGCGGTGGCGCGTCCCGCTGCCGTGCGATATTCGCTTTGATTCGCTGCTGCGGTGCCATTGACTTTGTTCATTCGGGAGCGCTTTGTGTATATTTTACTGGAGTACAAAGTGTAACTACCCCTGAAATCTCGTTGTTTCGTGTAGGAAAAAAATTTTGGATTCAAAATGTGTGTAGTCCTAATTAAGTTTGTAGCCCATATTTAAGGAATAATCTTCCACAACAGTCCATATTTACAGAATAAGCTCCAGAGAAGAAAAACTGTTGTTTTTTTAAACCGTAACATCACTAGTTAACTTTAATCAACAAATCATACATCACGCGTATCTTATTTACAAGCAAAAGCGTAGCCATCGTGCCTGAATTCAGCGACTTGTTTTCTCCTCGTATTATACATACAATATTCAACCCATACAAAAGTCCAACCGAAACTTGATTATTCGCTTTCCTCGCAAAATTCGCCAGCTGTTTATCCTCGCGAGCGCAGCAGCACCGTAACGGAACTTTAAACGCGTAATAATAACACGTGTTCCGAAATGGCCCAACATCGTTATATCGAATATCCAAAACCGTGGGCGAAGAGCGCAGCCCATAAGATATATCTATACATTATACCCAACGAAAACAGGTCGAGTAATCCGAAGCACTGCGTACCCCCGAGCGAATTATAAACCCTCGAGAAGTAGCCAGCGGCTTTGATTAAATATCGGTTTTTTTCTTTTTTTTTTGGATCTTTAACAAACATTACACCCCTAATAATGTTCCCGAGCACGAGCGAGCGTCGTAATAACATCGTAGAGCAGGCCCTAACGACTTTTAAATTTACACTTTATTTACGTGATGCCCCGGTATAATTACAGGCAAACTACTCTACCCTACCGGCGAGATGATAAAGGGCCGGGGAGAGAGCACGCACTCTAAAATTAACGCAAATTGGCGTCGAAGTTGACTAACGAGGCCCCGTTGCCTATATATAGGGGCCACTGGATCCGGGGGAATATTAAAGCTCCGCTCGCGGACTCCAAAGCGCTCGAGGACCTTAATGTTCGCAATCTCATCGCGGTATAGTAGTCCGGGCCGAGATAGCGGGAAAAACTTTACACCCGCGCGCGGGGTTAGTATAGTCGAGAGTTGCTTTCCCACAAAAGCAAAAGAGCTTCTCCCGACTAGCGCGACCATGATGTTGTGTACTATTCGAATGTGGTGGAGGAGCTCGGCCGGTGCGAAATGCATGTTCATAGTGTATAAGCCACGCTTCGCCGTCGTCGAGGAGTTCCGCAATGAAATCGGGGTGTTTTTGTCCAACCTGTTTCGCGCGCGCGCTAATGCCTTTGAAAAATAAGCAGGACTTGAGACGATGTCGTCAAGATTGAATCGACCATCATGTGGACCGTGATGATGGCGTTTGGTATGAAAATATGGGATTCGTCCACGGCGGCTGGCGTAGCTCAGTTTGGGTGGTAACCTCTTGCATCTGTGCGAGTTGACTCTTAAAGTGGGTTCGAGACACGTTTTACGAAGTGGTGGTGAATAGATTAGATTAGATTAGATTTAACTTTATTAAGGCCTTGTGGAAATCCATGTCTGGCCCTCAGATAGTATTACAAAGATAGAGTACATATTTTGCTTA
>JAPYYV010009478.1:0-11915 GCA_030522625.1 Copidosoma aretas | reverse complement strand
AATATCTCGAATACAAATTAATATTTTTTCCTGAAAATTTTATGGTACATTTAGGGTCATTAAATACGTATTCTTACAAATTTTCAAGCGTGTATGACTATTCCTTTTTGAAAAAAAAAATAATCAAAATTTTGTAATTTTCCGCTTTGATTCGTTAATATTTAAACTAATTATTAACCAAATTCAATCCAACCGGGCTCAAATTGTTCGGATTTCCATTACCTACAAGTTCCAATAAATCCAATTTTTGCAGTTATTCTATGTTAAGCGCAAATTCCAAAAAACTCTGTTTTCGGTGATTTTTGCACATTAAAACGTTAATTTGATTATGTTTCTCAACTCCAAAATGGGATGAATTTGAGAACCAGGTTCCTGAGTCATAAATGAATACAATCAACTATGTCAAAACCTGTGCGTAATTTTAGTGAAAAATCGACTCCAATCGTCTGATTCCACTGGCCTATTCGCCTCGGGTGACAATACACAAGTGATTCGTGACATTCTTAACTCTACCACTTTAGGAGTGTAAATAGCTGTTCACCTTATTTTCGTAGTTTCAACCTGTAATATTTCGGTTCACGTGTTTATTAATTTGATCGCAAATAAATTAAGAGGATTACTAACTCAATGACAAAAATAGCATATCCTTGTATCCATGCCAGAAAGTACAAATTTTACTAGGTGAATATTCTACATGGACCCGGCTTTTAGGTCTTTTAATATTGTAAGTACGCGTACTTAAAATTCGATGATATTGTCGGGAAAAATTTTTAGACTTGCATGAAACTACTACATCTAAAAAAATGAACATCACTATTAAAACTTGGCTTCTAAACCTCCTAGAGGACTTCCACGGTCGTCAGAATCTTTGTTATCAAATTCTCTACAAGATAGGCTATTGCACAGATTATTTACTTATTCATTGTATATAATGACCAAATTGCAAAAAAGTGATATAAATGTGTTTAATCTAAAATGAATGGATTGATCTAAAACAAACTGTTGATCAATTTTGAAGTTATAGCATCAATCGATAGCCCTCAACTAACTTAATAAAAAGAACTCTAAAGTGTTGAAATATAATAATGAGGTTTTCGCAAATAAATTTTCAAAAGTATTACTTTAAGGTCTAATTGCAAAATTACGCTGTAGTTAATCGTAATTTGGATTTAGTGACAACGTTGTATCTAGTATAATATATTGTAACGGACATGAAAAATTATAATTTCTCCATGTGCAACATTTATTGAGAAAAAAAATTTCAAAATTTAATTTTTTTTTAATATTCTGAGTAAATTCGGCATATGATTTATTCAACTTGCAGCAGTATAATCGTTATTAAAATATATCAAGTAAAAAAAAATTACTTTAGCTTACTCAGAAGATGAAGTACACGAAATTCACGTTTTTTGTGATTGCAGCTCAATGTACACATAAACAGATTTGAAAAAATTACCTCATATTCTTCATGTATTATGTCATCACATGACCCAAATATTATTAAAATATGTTGCATAGATCGATACGAAAATCAATTGTAAACGCTGTATACTTTGAGTTTCTGCAAGCTCCGTGATCTCGATTTTTCCATGCGTCCACCACTACAGTACCAAGCGCCCTTGTGGCGCTCAGAAAAGTACGGGCTCCGTGGTCTTCAAAATATATTGGTCACGCAATAACAAAAAACCTGGGAATGTACAGAAATTTTTTTAAATACTAATATGTAGTCATTCGGTTGCAAGTGCAAAAAAAAGTTAATTTCTTGTAGTCTAGCTTCTTCTAAGTAAGCTAGAGTAACTATTTTTTAATTTGAATTTTTTTTAAGACGATTATGATGTCAGTAAAAATAAATTGTGCACGGAATTCTTTAAGATATTTTGAATTTTTTGAGTTGTAGAATTATTTTCTCAGCAAAGGGTTAAAAATCCAAAAATTTTGAATTTTCATGTCCATTACTATTATTAATACTAGATACAATGTTGTTACAAGAGACAAATTACGATCAACTATAACGTGCTTTTTTATAAGACATTAAAGTTTCTGTTTTAAAAATTGATCCGCAACAAACAAAGCAATATTTTGCAACTCTCCAAAGCACTTTTGATTAAGTTGATTAAGAGCTATTGGTTCTTGATGTAGCATCAAAACAAATGAAATATTTGAAGTTTTACATCAATCTAAAAAATATTTAAAGAAAAATATCCCAGCAGACAAATAAAAAATTGAAACTTTTCTATAAATTGTTAAGTAAATACATTGTTGATCCGTTATTAATTTTTGAGTACAGGCGCGTAAAGAGCAGCAAGTTTACTTATTCTGGCTTGGCTGCATAGTAGTATAACACCTATAGTCAACTGCTGCGTATCGGTCTACTGCTACAGTTGATGTCAGTAAGAACTTTACGCAGTGCTTCAGTTGCTAGTTTTTTTTCCATCGCGATGTTACGAGATACACTTAAGAAAGCGAGATTACTGTACTTCATAGGGGAATAAAGTTTGCTTCGCCAACGTCACATTAATATTTAAAGCATTGTGAATTTTCAGAATAGGGAAAGAGTAAAAATAAAAGTATTTAATTTTTATTGGTGAATTCAAGTGCAGTGATAATTGTGTGGCTCCTATACGAGCACTTGCTTTTCGTTTCCTCTAACGAGCATCTGTCCCCAGCGTGTAACACCCAAGCGCTCTATTATTCTAAGCAAGCATAAGTTAATTTGCCGCAGCTTAGGGTGATCAATCCCTACAGCTGTGTCTTCGCTGAGACATAGGCTCTAGGCGCGAACAGTTTTTTAGTCCTTTGAGCCGGATTCGGGCTTGTTGCCTGCACAAAGAGAAGAGTAGGCGTGCTGTACGCTAAGACAGCGAGGGCGTCGCGCGCCAACAAAATAGAAAGCAGCGAGACAATTTTTGTTGTGTCAGACGCCAACTGTTGAGGGTGAGCTGCACGCCAATAGTGTTATCGCGCTGTACGACGACGTGTTAGCTCTACGCATGTCAGATGTACAACTTTGAAAAATTAGCAGAATTATATAAATTGTAAAAGATGTATTCTTTGATTTAGAATTGTGCGAAGAAATATCATTTGATGACCATTTCCACGCGTATGCTGTTGAAAATTTGTATAAAAATACAGTAGCAAAACACGTCGAGCTTCCAAATATCAGTACTTGTTTGTCAATACGAACAGAGAAAGAACACTAAATCGCGAACAAATATTATTTGTAATCCAAATTTGCGTAGTTATAAGTTTATTTACGTATCGTAAAATAGAAGTATTAAAAAATACATCAGTAGACATTAATAAAATTTTCTACACATCACGAATTAATCAAGAGAATTCGCTTTCCTGAATTGTGTCTGTTTAGGAACGTTTAAATTTTATTTATTTATATTAACATACGTGAATTTACTCGCTTTCTGTATAGGTTTGAGAGCTGATTGTAGGAATTTAAAAAAAAAATAGAATCAGTGAATAAAATTGCTTTTAACTCCAAGTGTTAAAAAATATCTGTCATATAAAAACATAATATATTATGAATATTATATAAATTATATTGTATAAATTAAAACGAAAAATAATACTAATAATATGCCTTGGATGCTTAACGCGTCTTGGAGCTCAAATTGCAAACGTATCGATGCGCAGCACAATTTCACTGTTAGTACACAGCTCAACTACAGCTGTTGGCGTCTGGTACGACAACGCCGGTGTTTGGCTCGACAAAACTTATCTTGCTGCTCGCCATCGTTTGTGCGGGCATCTCGCACCGACTTTTTGGCGTGCAGAGCGCAAACTCTTCTTTGTGTGGTATCCACAAGGAGATGGAGACGCAAGACGCCATCTTGCACAGCAATCTTGTGACATAGTGTTGAGTGTGGCTCCGAGCAGTGTCCGCCATCTTGGTGCAATGCAAGATACTTATATGTGTGCAGTGTGCATCAGTGGTACAGAGTCCACAGTGCAAGTTTGGTGTACGAGACACTGTCCTCACGTATTCCGGAACCATCATACTATACGTCGAACTCAACACTTACGTATTCCGACAGCGTTGTGGTGTTCACGCGGAGCACGATCAAATCTTGCTCTCGCAGTTGCTCCCGTTCCACTCGCTGTACCTCATCTAAATCGACGTGTTGTTTAGTGTGATCGAGCATTGCTCTTACACGTACACACACACACCCCCCAATGTCGAGGCCTTGTCTTCATTAGTGCGTGCTATACGTCGAGCTTTAACGCTCAAGTATCTCGACAGCATTGCAGTTTTCACGCAGAGTGCGACTGAGCCTTGCTCTTATACCAGCTCACAGGTGCCTTCACCTCGTTGTATCTTGGAGGTAACGTTTATGACCTTACTAACCTTGTTGATACCCCAGTGGTACACTAGTTCAATAAATACAAATCAAGGTTAAGACTTTTACGAAAGTATTGGCAAAAATTCGAAGATAACCAAGCACATTAGACTTATTATAAGGAGAAGCAGTATGCTAAGCACTGCATTCTTAGCACATAAGGTCGAGCTAAAAGCATGCATCGTTGCTGCTGATACTTTACGTCGTTGGAGAAGGTAAAGTTACATAAATTTAATGAAGATCAGAGAGAATGGTAGAGTTTCTGGGATAAGTTTTCTGCATTGGTTAGCAAGGACGATGAGATGATGACGATAATTGAATTTCAGCATCTTATAAATTCAGTGTCTGGTGAGCCAGCAGAATTTCTACGTGGCATGTAACTTGAGGAAAATAACTTCACAATTGGCCACGAGCGTAATTTTGAAATAGCGCCACCAACACGAGCAACTTGGGATCAATTGGTCATGACTAGAAGAGGACAGTACTATGAATTAGTCTTCTTGCACTTGCAGAGAAGCGACTTTGAGACTTCGCCATCTGGTGAATGGAGTCGAAAGCATATGCATAATAGTACTGTCCTCTTCTAATAATGACCAATCGTTCTCAAATCTCTTGACTGGGGGCGCTGTTTTGGAATTGCGTTCGAGGCCAATAGAATGGGAAGTCCTCGAAAACAATACAAGCTGCTGGGATGTAACACATCTTCAAGCCATTATACAGTTACCCACAGCTAAAACAGAATATTTTGCTCACTTACACCAGTTGACGACAAAAAAAAGCTTGAATATCTTCAAGACTTGAAGTCCATTCTCTCCATTACTAGCTGAGTGCAATACTTTACTAGCGTACTGCGTCAACACACTGAACAAAATTTAGTCTGCTAGAGGTACCACAGTTTGACGAGACGCATTTACGCTTACGCGTGGCTTACAAGTGGCACCACAGGTAGTGCAAGGTAGACACCACACAGTTGGGGGATTTAAGTAGACCCACCGTGGTCCCGAATCTCGACCACGAGTGGCTGACAAATCTCTCCTTTATACGGTATCACCGATCAGTCGGGGGAGAGATTTCGGACCACGGTGGTTCCAAATACATACACTTAACTGTAGTGCGTGTAACTAGCCACAGGTGGTGCTGAGCGGATGAAACAGTGGAGGCTTATGAGAACTATATGTTTGTGGAGCGCATTTGCTCTTGCTTTTTGTAGCAATAGCAGACCAAATTATTTCAGTGCAGCAAACTTGCTCCAGTTATCAAGTTAGACTGAGCCAAGGTTTGTGACAGCTCTAAAACTACTTTTGCTACGTATGAAGAGCTTCGAATTTTTTGGACACAAGAATTATAACTTTTTGGGGGTTGTAAAAACAACCTTCGAGATGATAAAAATATGTGATTGACGCCTAAGTAGATATATTTTTTTAAATGGGAATAAAAAGTATCAATTAATGACAGAATTGAACAACTGTCAGGTGGTTAAAAAAAAAAACAGGATTACTTTACAATACACAGGGGTTGAAACGTCAGAAAACCACCTCCAACCGAGAATTTTGCGTCTAATCCGCGTTTAGAAAGAAATATTCATCTATATTTTTTTATCGTACTTTTTAAAGTCGCTTATCATAAATTCACCGTTAAATTTCGAAAATGTAAAATGGCAGACACAAAATTGGAGAAACAATATGGCGGCCATTAAAAATTTGGATTATTTTGACAACTATGTACGATTGTCCGATTTTAATAAATCATCTTGTAGGTTGTTGGTAAAACCATGCATAAATAGGAAAAAGTAGCTTTAAATAGAAAATATATTGCAGGGTTTGTTCGAACAACCTTTATGACAAAAAAAATTTATCATCTGACACTTGAGAAGGTGAATTTTATTAAAATTAGTATTAACGATGACAATTGATAATAGAGTAGAACAACTACGGTTGGATGATTACAAAAACAGCAGAGATTTAATTTAGGATACACAGTGGTTAAAATGACAGAAATCTACTTCTAACCAATAATTTTGTCTAGTTTGCGTTTAGAAAAAACTACATATCTAAGCTACGAGAGTAAGGTACTATTGACTCTGACCATAGTTTGCATGTGCTTTAGCAGTTATTGTCAATTGTCATACCAAAATATTACGCTGATTGTACAGTTCAGTGGTGAGCGAGAATATAAAAATTTTATGATTGATTCATTCCATTGATACTTTTTTACAAGTGAACTTGTGATACACAAATTGTAAAAATGTAGAACCCATAGTGATAATATTTTCAATTCTCGGTAAGGGGTGATTTTTTGAATATTCAACCCTTGTGTACCGTAAATTGGCCCATTATTTATATTTTGGAACCACCTGACTGTTGTTGTTCAATTCTGACATTATTTGATTTTCTTTATACTCGTTCAATAAACATATATTTGCTTAGCTGTCAGATTACATATTGTTTCATCTTAAAGGTTCTTTTTACAGCCCCTAAATTTTTTTTTTATTTCCGAGCATTCATCCCTTATTCTGTATGCTGTCACCTACAACCTCCCAAAAAAATTATTGAAATCGGACAAACGGATATAGTTGAAAAAACAATCTAAATTTTCTGTTGTCACCATTTTATTTCTGCCATTTAGTGACTGACTTTTTAAATTTTTGAAATGTAACGGTAGATTTGTGATAAGCGACTTCGAAAAGTATGATAAAATAATTTAGATGAGTATTTCTTTCTAAACGCGAATCAGACACAAAATTCTCAGTTAAGGGTAGTTTTTTGTCGTTTCAACCCCTGGGTATTGTAAAGTAATCGTCTATATTTTTTTTTGTAACCACTGGACCGTTGTTGTTCGATTCTGACATTAATTGATATTTTGTATTTACATGGGAAATAATATATCTACGTCAGATTATATATTTTAAACATCTCAAGGGTTGTTTTTACAAGCCCTAAATTTTTTTTTTTTATTTTGGACCATTTTTCCTTTATTTTGTATGCTCTCACCTACAACTTCCAAAAAAAATTATTTATATCGAATGATCACAGCCGGCGCAATTTTATTGTTGCACAAAAAAGGCAATCTCGTCACACTGTGACTGTTGCTAGAATCCGGTCAACCAATTCGTCTGCCCTAGTTCGCTGATTATGATAGATTTCTGAAATTCCGGCGCACTCTGCATGAATAATACGCTCTGATTTGTACACCCCTTTAATAAAAGAAGCATATGGGCTCCCGTTTGCTCGCTACAGGCCTTTACCGTACTGCCTCTCGAGTCCTAGCAAGATATCTTGATCTGTATTAGATACGGACTTTAAATAAAATTTCTTTCCTGAAGCCCTGTATCAACATGCACCTTTAATATTTTTAGCACGCTTGTTTAGCACACCACCACCCTCTCCTACCCTTATTGACGTTCCTTATTAACGACTTGGTTGGTGACATTTATATCTCTTCGCAGACATAGGGCGTATTAACAACGAAGTTGCGCTCGTATCGAGTAGCACTCTATATACTCGTCCACCGAGTGTGACTTTTATATAATTCCGATTATCGTTACTCGCGGCGGTTACGTCATCCTAACGCAAATTTACATGTAGTCTGACGGAATTTTTCGAGTTCTTATTACCAACTCTCTCCTCAACCATAGGCCTAGATGACCCAGACGGTGAAGCAGAGATGAGGCCGTTAAGAAGGACGTTTGAGTCTACCTTCTGATACCTTTCGAGTTTTTCATCAACGCTTTACCTTAGCATTTTCCTCTACTGTCCGGAAAGCCTTAGGCGATTCGTCCGGAGGTAAACCAAGCGCGGTCGCTACGGGCTTGGGCATCGCCAATTCCCATTGAATATTGACACCCTCGCGTTTTCGCATTAGCTTTTCTGGCGCTAACTCAGTTTTCTCTAAGAAGTTGACAACATTCGACGCAAAGTTATCATGATTATTATTAAAAACGCACGCGCTTTTCTCACTGACGAATTTTTCAAAGATCTGCGACTTACCCTTTATGCTAGCCTTTTCGAATTCTTTGAGTGCCCCCTTGTTATCTCCGATAGACCTCAACCACTTGTTTTCTTCGGAACTGCACATACTCGGCCTGCACTCAAATTTTACCGGCTGTGGTTCGCTAATTACTTCATTCGCTTCATTTAATTCGTCTCCCTTTATCACGATAGCCTCGCTCACATTTTTTCTAACGCTCGACGCTCCGTAAAGTTCGCTCAAATTATTTAGATCTACGCTTTCCTCCGATTCTGACTTCAAGTCAACTAACTTAATAACGTCGCCTTTTGCAATCCGCCAGCTAACCTCCAAATTTACACTAAATTTCGGCACCTTGTCATAGTCTTTCGAGTTGACCTCGGGGGGTCTAGAGAGCTAGAGCTTTACTAGCCCCCCCGACTGCCAGTTTTCCAGCCTCTGGCAGATGCATGCATACACTGTAGGTTTTTAAAGACACTTTTTAAACCGCAATTTTGGCACTATGTTCTAAAACGCTGAAAACTGCAGTTGCTCTGTCAGAAATCAAATATTTCTAGGACAGAAGGAGATTTAAACGTGCATATTTTTTTATTTATATGTAATGAAATAGAAAATTCGGGTAAAATAAACCTGAATCCCTTAAAAACCTACCCTAACCTTAAATTTTAGGAAAACTCCTTCAAAAATTTAGTATAATTGCTGGTATTAAGTTACTTATTTGTTTCAAAACTAACCGCGGAAAATTGTTTTAAATTTTATACAGTATAATAAACTTTTAGCAAGGTTTTATTGACTTTTCAAATTTTATACATAACCTTAATATCAGCATTAATGACAAATACTTTGTCAGAAATCAGATATCTCCAGATCAAAGACAGATAAAAACATGTATTGTTTTTATTTGTAGGTAGTGTCATCACGATTCAGAAACAAATATATCTGTATTCCCAACAACTTGACCTAACCTTGAATTTACATAATACTCTGCAATTTTCAAAAATTAAATATAACTTTTAGTATTCACTTACTTATTCGCATCATATGACACTGCAGAAAATGTATTTGTCTTTTTCACATTATGATTCATTATCAGCAGGGTTTTATTAATTTCTTAAACTTGAAACATAACCTTAATATCAGCACTACCGTAAAATACTTTGTCAGTAATCCATTATTTTAATACCGGAAGAAGATTAGAATATGCATTTATGGAATTCGTAGGTTATGTTCGAGCGATTCATAAAAAATTAAAGCTAAATTTCTAAGAAGTCATCTAACCTTTAATTTTAAGGATCCTTCGCAATTTTCAAAAATTAAATACAATTTTTAGTATTAAGTTACTTATTAGCTTTAACTGACACTGTAGAAAATTTCTCAGTTTTTTCATGCATTAAAATAAATTCATAGCAACGTTTAATCGTTTTCTCTAATTCATACATAAAAATGACAATATCGTTTGACCATACGTAAGTGTAAAAAAAAAAAAAAAAAAATTACTACTTGGTTACTATTAATATTATTATTATATCACTTTTTCTCCATATTTGGCCAAAACATGGACTTGTAGATTATCTATGTAATTAGAGAAATCAGAAAAATCTTGCTGTGAAGCTATTTTTAAGTAAAGAAAAAAGCTTAAAAATCATGTACATAGAGTTTCAAAACCAAAAATTATAATTAGTAGTTGTGCTCCTTTGACGAAATATTTCAGAGTTTTCTTCAAATTACAGGCTAGGTAAATTTTCTATAAATTCAGCTATAATTGATTCTATATCGCTATTACATAACCTACGAATTTAATAGAATGCATATATTCATCTTTTTGGATATGTAGATACTGGATTGCTGACAAAGTATTTTATGTTAATATTGATGGTAAGGTTATGCATAGACTTTAAAAAATTAATAGGACCGTGCTGATATTCTTATAATAAAAGATTGATTGTCACGTGATTAAAGCTTTTTTATGCGTTGTATGATTGGCCGAGAATAGTCAAGAGTGGGTAAATTTGATGATAAGATTTTGAAAATGAATAAAAAGTAGTTTAAATTTGTAGGTTGGATTAAGATTGAAACTGTATGTCGCAAGAAAGTTATTCATTCAATATTTTTTTGAAAGTCATGAAAATAAATATGGTTGAATACATTTTGGGGGATTGGCACGCGAAGCGTGCAGGGGGCGGAGCTTCTTAGTGTATTATAATGTAAAAGACAAAAAACTCTTTTATAGTGTCACTTGAAGCGAATAAGTAACTTAATATTAGTAGTAATACTTGATTTTCCAAAAATTGCGGATTTTTTTTAAATTTAAAGTTAGGTTTCGATCTTGGGAATGCAACTATACGTTTTTTTTTAATCGCGATGATACTACCTACATATTTTAGAAAATGCATGTTTTTATCTATCTTTTATCTGAAGATATTTGATTTCTGACAAAGTATTTAGCGTTAATGCTGATGTAGTGGTTATCTGTAAAACTTGAGAAGTGAATAAACCCTTGCTGTTGATGTAACATAATGTAAAAGTTAAAACCATTTTCTGCAGTTAGTTTTGAAATGAATCGTCAACTTAATACCAGCAGTGATACCAAATTTTTGAAAAATGGCGGAGTTTTGTTAAAATTTGAGGTTAGGTTACGTTCTCGGGGATTCGGCTTTATTTTACCCTGACTTGCTGACTCATCACCTACAAATTTTAAAAAATACATATTTTAATTTTCTTTCGTTCTGGAGATATTTGTTTTCTGACAAAGTAACTTCGGTTTTCAGCGTTTCAGAATATAGTGGAACGTTACGCGTCCCTTCGGTAGCACCCTCCACCCTTGAAGTCCGGTTTGGGCACCCGCGCGAGATTTGCTCCTCCTATTGGCACATCCAGCAGACTGACTTCGGGCACTGCGCAGCGAGATGTCCCGCCCCGCAATAGGTAAAGCACGCAATCGTGAAATTCTCCGGTCGCGTATAACTCGTATCCTGGCCGTCCGAGCGCCACTGTCTTGACGACAGTATTGGCTTGGTGCCCGCGGTGGGACGGCGATGCGACGAAAGTGGCCCTGTATTCGGCGTGTTACTTGCCGGCGGTAGTGTCCACTGTGCATCATTCTATACAGGGATGTGCGAGTTCGGCAACACACTATCTAGTCACTTGTACGGCTGCCACTATGTTCTAAAACGATAAAATCAAAGGTAACTTTTTTCGAAATCAAATATCTCCAGATGTAAAGAAGGTAGAGGGGCTTTTTTTTTATTTGTAGGTAATTGCATCACGAATACAGGAAAACTATAGCTGAAGTCTAAAAATAAAAATCTAACCTAAAAAAAATAGGTTTTCACAAATTTTTAAAAAAATTCAATGAAACCGGTGGTCTTGAGCTCAAGATTTGTTGATTAAGGCATATTCAATAAATATTTTTGTTTTAGTGTATATAAATACTAAGGGAACAGATTATGAAAGTTTACAATGCTAAAACATAACCCGAAATATTGAATTGAAATAATGTCGTAAGTAACTGTTTACACAGTAATAAATCCATGTACCCGCATATTTTCCAAGAGCCTTGAGAACAATCACTATACGTTTAACGACATTTCTTGTGTTGGT
>JAPYYV010009477.1:0-11916 GCA_030522625.1 Copidosoma aretas | reverse complement strand
GTTGAGAGCACAACAGGACACATCATACACTAGATACAGTGAATACAAATATAATTATAGATCAGCTTTAATTACACTAAATAAGTATTTACACAGATTAAACAGCAATATATCTTTTGACTCGACTTAAATGAATTGTTCTCTTATTTAATTAACACGTATAATATTGCTAGTGCAGAGGAGCAGCAGAGCTGCTTGGTCAGCTTACGAAAGGCGGAAGCGTACTGACTCGTGAGAGCTCGCGGCAACTCTGCGACTCAGCATGATATATTATATATACATATATATCTGTGCGTGCGCTGGCTATACTTTAGTACACGGATCACGCATAGTGACGAGACAATCCCTGCGTTGCACGGTGATTGGTCGAAGCTTCGGTTTTCTTGTATGCTCGCGCCAATAGGAACACTCCTATACTTATGTGATATTATATAGGTAGTTAACCCCTTTAAAGCCTGATATTACCCTTTTAAGTTGGTTTCCGTCAAACATTTTTCTTATTTTTTAGATTCTGACATCGTCCAGCATTGAAAGTTATTACTTTGAGAAGATACACTTTGTAAAGTACATATTTTACATTTTTCCCGACTTAAAGATGTTTTCAACCCTCTTGAATACATTTTTTCAGCCCAAACCACTTTTCCTCTATTTTGTAGGGCCTTATCTACAACTTCCAAAAAAAATTACTTGAATCGGTTTATCACAGGCAGTGCACTTTAATTTATGATAAAAAAGTCCGTTTCGCCACACTGTGCGTCGATAGACAGACGAAGAAGGAAGCTGTTCACATGCATCTCTCTCGCACCTCTTCACCGATCTGTTGACTCGAAGTAAGCGAAGGAAGAAAGGAATGAACTCATCAGCGAAGACGTGCGAGAGAGATACAAGGTCACTGCTGTCTTGTTTGCTGTCTACTGACGTCACTATTCTACTTACAGTCAACCCAAAACCTCTCCTCTTCTATCTTCAATATCTGTATGTTGTGTCCTCAGTACTCAAGTTTTTTGTAATTTTCAAACGAACCGCTGAATTAATTTTCTCTAACTGGGCCTTTTTTTTCTCGTCTTTGAACCACGAAGTTGATTATTGAAACGTTTTTTTTTTAAATGTGGTTTTTCTATGAACGAAAAAAACCTTTTTTGGTCATTTTTAATATTTTTCTCGATGCTTGACTTGACAAAATTAGGTGTCGTATTTTGGTTGTATATGTTAGTAGGAGGACAAATATTTCTTTAACACAGGAATTCCTCGAAAATTGAAAGAATCCTATTAGCTAGTTCTATCAGTAGAATTTTCACAGATGTTTTTCGAATAAAAAAAAACGGGTTTTTGATATTTTGTATGTAAACAAATTTTAAATGTACTTTTAAAAAACTTTTATCTTATGTAGTTTAAAAATAGCGTTCCTCTTTTTAATCATCTTAATACGTGATTTTTTGAAATATTTTTAGTTATGGAACACGCTAATTTTAACCATAATTAGAAACAAATGCATGATTATCTTTTCTAAATGTATGTAGAATTAAATAATTATATTAATATTTACCGACATATTGGCGGAGTGGTGGAACGGCCTGTCGGCCGATCACCAAGAATAAACAGCATTTGCCGGGGTTACTACTTGTATGAGTGACTGGTCCGCTGTCAAATTTTTGTGATCAGCAATTGTTATTTCACTCTCGATATTGTAAGTGGGAGGTGCACACGAGTTTAGTTTCGGTATTCAAGGTGGCTTCAGCGTTTCTCTACTACGCGACATAAGCCCGCGAGATTTAGAGGCTATATTAATGAAATATGCCAGATTCACTTGCAATAAAGAAAATAAAGAAATACTGGGGTTATTATTATCATTTTTATAATAATTGCTTTAATCAAATAACCAATTTGACACGTAGTATCATGGGAATCGTCACGAAATTTACTGGAAGTACGCGATCAACCTCTAACAATCAAGCATTGATACAAAATTTTTTTTTCATAAAATCTATTAAGATTGTAAAAATAATATGTGGACGACTGAGATTTTGTAAAAATTGAGAGAAAAGCGATATGTCGTATTCTGCGCATGCGCAGATAATAAAAAAGGCTTGTCTTTTTTGTCAATATTTTACCACTTTTTAAAGTAACTACAATACTTATAATTAATGATATAACTCAAATGTACTATTTTTATAAATTGACCTCACTTTTTTTCAAATTATTTTTGTCATGTAACCCCTCGCTTGTTACGGTACCAAACGCCGAACTCACCTTCAGCCTACAAAATGTGACTTGGGCATGGAATTGGAACTCATGCAATACACTGGGCCGTTCCAAGACAGGTTCACCAGAATTTCTCCCATTGTATTTTCCTGATATTTTCCTTGCCCACAGACATAACCCTAGGCTTATGCGAAATCTCTTTTATTCATAGTTGTAAAAATTTAACATTAGTGAATCAGTAAGAGAAAATCAGTGTCCATTTGCTGTATCTTACAATAGCATGTAAATTTATTCCCAAATTATCAAAGAAACATTACTTTGATGTCGATTCATTACTACTAAAGAGTTTTTTAACGAATTATTACAAATGTAATTCAAGCATTTATGCTGAATTAATTAGAAAAGTGTAACAAAAATGTAAAGTTACAGTAAAGTTTCATTTTAGTCTTTTATCTATCATGGGAAGTAAAAACATTGTGACACTATGCTCATTATTTATGTGTTTCTTAATGGCTCAACTTTATTTTCACTTCTAACACTACTACTACTTCACTTGTAGCTATTATAAACAGTGATTTTTTATGTCGGCATCACTATCAACGATATCGTCATTGTCATTTTTCTTGACACTTTGGTTGATTTAAAATCTGTCTCTCCAATATTCGGCCCGTCTATTTCATCATCAAGAACATTTGGCACTACTGACATTTCTTCAATATTTGTGCAGATTTTCTTGTCACGCGCTAAGCACATGCTCGAATATCCCAATCTGTGATTTCTGCAACTACAACTTTTAGTTTTGCATCTGCTTGCACATCTTCACGATATTGTTTTGATGATATCTTTAGAGATCATTTGATCATTGCAGATTAGTGTCACCAATTTTCCACCCCCATCATTCTGGGTCAAGTAAGTTGCCAAACCATGCTTGCAATTGCAAAAAATTCTGATATGAGTGTTGAGCTTCAGCAACCTAAGTTAGTGAAAAATTCGCAAAGTTAATAGTGGGTCAGCTGAGAGGTTTTCGTAGCCGATTAAGGGCCACGATGCGACCAAGTAATTTTAATGTATTTTTGCACGCAGAATCTGAATTTTTTGGTAGTTTTTTCGAATTCATTTGGGAAAAATTGTTATTAACAATTTTTGTCTTTAACATAAAAGTTACAATTATCAGCAAAAAATTTTTTTCTGATTCATTAGATCATTTTAAGTGAAAAATATCGCTTGTATCTTTTTCTGAATACCCTTAGTTTTCCCGCAAAAAATTCGTCAAGTTTCAAAAAACGCGTTTTTTGCTTTTTTCAGCCGTACTTTAAACAATTGTTAATTAATCTTCCTACAACCAACAACTGCTTAAAATATTCGTTGAACTCGATTCTTTTATAATATACTAACCACTTTCCGCTAAATACGTTCAATTAGTATCCAGTAAGCTTCAAATATACATATGTCATACGTATTGAGGTTGGGCATGAATGTACAGTGTATACACACGTAAAAACCATATACATGCGAAGCCTACTGGATACGAATTAAACATATTTAGCGCACAGTAGTTGGTATATTATGAAAGTATAGGGTTTAACGAATATTTTAAGCGGTTGTTGGTTGTAAAAAGATTAATTAACAATTGTTCAAAATATAGCTGAAAAAAGCGAAAAACGCATTTTTACAACTTGACGAAGTTTTCGCGGAAAAACGACGGGTTTTCAGAAAAAGTTACAAGGGATATAATTTACTTAATAAAAGTCAGAGAATATAAAATTGTTTTTTTTCAAATTGTGATTTTTTATGTTTTTAACAATTTTTGTCATATAGGTTCGAAAAAACGACAAAAAAAATTAAGATTCTGCGTGCAAAAATACACTGAAATCACTTGGTCGTTCTCGTGGATCACAATGGGCTACGAAAACCCCTCAGATGCCCCACTATAAATTATGACCTGGATGTTGAACTTTTGAACTAGGGAAATTTAAAATTACCTAGAGTAGTGGTGAATTTTTTAGTAAAGTACAAAATTGAAACAACTTCACATCCGACTGCTGAAACAACTTTGTGCGTACTTTTATTGTCGTAAAAAAATTTGAAATGAGAAAGCCGTAACTTCTGCTAGTCAAATATTTAAAAAATTCTTTTTGCCTTATTCAAACAAAATAGGGATGGTGTCGAAGCCTGTCATCATATGCAATAGTTCAGAGTATTTTTTTAAACTTGGAAATTTTAAATAATACAATCGTACTCCTTCGTTTTATTTTCCTTTCTCCAGTTTATAAAACAACATTTTGATATTTCATCGCACTTTCTGTGTTGATAATATCAATAAATCAGTGTCTTTGCTACACATTTTTACAATTTAGTCTTCCTCTTGTGATTCTGTCACCTATCGGCATCCTCTACAGTAATTTTTGTAATAATATTGATTTTCTGTAATTCTGTACAGAACATAAAGATACATTTTTTTAAATGTTATCCATGAGTAAAAGAATTTTTTTTTCGGATACATCATTTTAGTATTTAAGTCAAACTCTATATTAAAAGCGAGTTTTCTCATTTGTCCACGCATATGTTGTACTTACTCAGCACTATCATCATAGGGGTAACCGTAAAATACAAAAACTTATATTTCATCACAGTAAAGTTGCGCGTAGTTTGTACATAACTTCAAAATTTCTAGTAAATTCTGATGGGATGTCCATCACACTTTTTGAAGAAAAAAACCTTCATCAATTACGTTTATAGCAATTTGAATTTTTATAGGAATCTCTATGTTCTGAAAGCTGTCATAAAATAAGGATTTATAGGTTTTGATAATTCCCGAGTCGTCAAACAAGTAAAAAAGAAATGGGGCAAGCTCGTAATTGGAATATTATTTTATGTCATCCTGCGATTTAATGTTTAAAGGGGGTCTTTTGGAATATAAGTAAGGGATTGATTGGTACTCTTGTATCGTGAAGGTTAACGTATTAATAAACGAAGCGTTTGCACTTGAGTTTTATTTTTAGTTCATTAGATTCTTCGGATGAAAAAATACTACAAGTACCCCCTTTGCCACAACACCCACTTTGTCAGTTACGCCTCGACCATAAATTCAGCCACCGCTACATAGCATAGATCTCATAAGAGGATCCTCATTTGTCATATCTGACCAAATACTAGACGAAAATCCATCACTGCGACGAATTGTGGAACATCCAAAATTAAAAAATTTATTGTACTTTTCAGTATTTGATCGTTCCTTTAATTTAAGAGCACAAGGAGGCTCTACCCTCTGCGCGCTTTGTGCGCCATCCCCCAACTATTCATCAGACATATTAATTTCCATTATTTTTGAAAAAAAAATGATCAGCTATTTTATGACCGTTAGTTTTCATTTTTTAAATTTAAATGACTTTTTATTCAATTTTTCAAAATCTTGTTTTTAAATTTTCCCGCTCTCAGAGAGTCTCAACCAATCACAGAACTAATAAAAAGGCTTCAGTCACGTGACAATCAAACTTCTATCACAAAATCTTGCAAACATAGATAGCTTGATTTTGCATGCAGGCAGTGGCCTGCAGCGTGAAAGTACGGAATCATTTCGCTAAAGCAACGTAATTACAGCTTCTAGTTACCAGTTAAAGCGCTTAACGTTCACTAACTTCATGTACTGTACCCACTAGCAGTGGGTTCAAAATTGTTTATTATTTCAAGTTGATTGTTAAATTGTTTTGTTAAGCGTATACAAACTTTGTTTCTTGGTAGGTCGTCATCCAATTTTTAGTATCTACTTGTTCACGTATATGTTTCAAAAAAAGGGTACTAGGTGATTTATATGTAGAAGTGTCATATTTCTTCGACCCTACGTCCTGCAAAATAATATTTGCAGCCTGCACAACGATTTCATAATGTTTCATCTATTTGCTTCTCTTTTTTTTTTGCCTCAAAACTTTCATGAAGTACTTTATTTTGATGGTTGTGAAAACAAAATATTATATCATTAGGCACGCGATAAGAAATGATTTCGTCTTTTAAATTTTCATCTAAATTTGTATGAATCTAGGTTTTTATACTCAAAGTACGTGGTAATTCCTTGTTATATTGTTTAAACATCTCATTTAAAGACAGTTGCGGATCATCCGCGTTGTTAGTATACAATTAATAATAAATACTGAACATTTGGACACATGATCTCAAAGACTAAATAGCTTATAATTATAAAAAGCAATATAGCAGGAACTATGGTTGAAAGCGTTAAGAATGTCTCTGTTTACGGCAACTAAAAATGTTTTAGTCAAATTATTATAAAAATAAATTTTTTGACGAGAACGAAGTTCATCTATAATAATACAAAGAACATTCCTGCTGGAAGCAATACAACAAATGCACTGTAAAAAATTTGGAAGTGACAGACCTCAAGACTTTGTTGGAGTTGTAGATTTCAACAACTTAATTTATTTTAGTACAATCTTTGAAGTAATATACTACAATTCTTGAACTCTATCACCTCCATATAGAACTAAAGTATTATAATACAAGGCTGCGAGTGATATACCGCATGTTTTGATGTCCGAGACTTCCGAGAAGCGTTGAAGTGACAGCTGCCGACGTGCGGCACTTACTGTTTGTAGTCGTATTTCCCTCGAAAATAATAAAACTCCTATCTGGAAAACAGCTATTTCAATATGAAAAAAGCTGCTCTTTCTATCTGGACAATAAAAAACATAATGTCGTTTTTACGATATAAAATGTCTTGTAATGTTTTAAGGTTAGAAACTCATTTTTTAAAAGAACCAATAGTCGCATTAGAAAGCCGAGGAAAAAAAACATCAGTATCGTGTTTTAAAAATATTTTATGATATAGTTTTAATGTTGTAATCGTGAGCTGAAAAGTAAATGTTTTGGCACTCGCGTGCCGCGCTGGAAGAGTTAACGTGAACTGTCTCATATATAAGCATAAAAATTCACGTGAAATACCCTACTTACGTGCTTACAGAGACAACCTCAACTCTTAAACTTATTGACTATAAGATTTGGTTTTTAGCAAGTCAAGACTTGCGCTTCCTCAGTTCAATGCTTATCGGCAGTCTTGGACATATAAATATGCAGTAAAACTGATTCTATAATGATACAAGTGAGCACATCGCGGACCTAGGATTAAATCTATTGTATCAACACTCATATACCGAGGATCCACAAGTTATATTTCTTCTAGATGTGGCAGTTCAGATTCTTTTCGACAAACCGGGGGTTCATAAGATAACACGTGATATACATAATATTTTTGCCTGTGCATTATGTTTGCCTCCTCGATTCCGACTACGCAAATATCATACGGTCCACTTAAGTCGATTTTATACATAGTCCTTAAAGCTGGATCGAGGAGAGAGGATATTGTCACATGGTTGGGCTTAGGCACGTGGCACTTTAGCCATCTTAAGTGTAGGGACACGGTGCTAAACTTTTCGGCCATCTTGGACTTTCGTGCACTAGAAGCTGCAGAGATAAACGCACCGCGCGCCGGCACACAGTGGGCGATGTCGGGTTTTAAGTATCAGAAACCTAATATCTCAAGCAGGAAAGGAGATGATCCGAGAATTCTTTTTAGAGCTTCAAGCTGAAATGATGCATAACAAAGGAAAACTATAGAAAATGTTAGCTCATTCAATGCTAACCTAAAAATTCGAAAGAAAACTAAGGAAAAAAAATTTCGAGTTGAATAATCATAAAAATGACTTAGACACCTTTCAAACTTGAGGTTCTTTAATGTTCATGCCTATTATGAAAAATTTTTGCTTTCATTTCCCCCTAACATAACCTTAAAGTGGAAAATTTAGGGTTTTAAGTGTCAGAAATCTAATATCTTGAGAAGGAAAAGAGATATTCCCTGAATTATTTTTAGAGCTTCAAGGTAATACCTTTGCTTTAACTACTAATTTGAGCAACACAGAGATGCAAGGTTGTATCGTAAAATCTACTAGACTCTTATCTACTCCCACAAGAGTGCCCCAAAATCCAGTAATAAGAATGTTTTTCGCGTTCAAGTTTGAGCAGGACACATAATAAATCCGATATAGTTGAGCACTGAGAGCAGCTCGATCAAGTCCTTAACCAACAATCTAACACATGTAAGTCCTTGTACGTACAGTCAAGCTGTGGCCAAAATAACTCCAATACCTTGGTACAACATGGGTTTGGAATGATGAGAAGCCTTAGCGGGTACTCGAGTATCCTCTCTGAAATTTTTCTGCTGAGCATTCTCCCTTTCAAATTGTGGTTTGTCAACGTGTATGAGAGAATAATGCCATCCTCTTCTCACAAAAAAACTATATCTATACTTACATTCCTCTTAGTTTAGAAACATGTATTTTCTATATGCGCCGAGAGATTATGTAATTTTCTTATTGCTTTACAAAATGGTTGTTTCAACTTTATATACCGCTTTCATTTCTAGAAACGTGCCGCTTTTTCTTTGCTCATGTATTCACTCAATAGATATGGCTAACATAAAAACAAAGACTTGTACCTATGTAGAATGTAGTGTTTATCGTTTCTTAAATCGCAGTATCTCTTTAAAATTTCTTTCGCTTTTATATTGTGATAACAGCTAGTTTCTGCTTTGCAAAACAACTAGTCAATCTGCTCACGGCCGCTGCATATAAAGTTGCTCGATCAGCGCGCATGCCGTGTCTATAGTAATAATAATTTTGCATATAGTTTTATGCTAATAAGCTTGTATGGTTATTTTATCTGCAACTTTTCCTGATCCTTGTTATCGACTTGGGCAGTGATCAGCACATATATGTTATTAATTTCTAAAAGCACTAAATAAAACCATTTATTTCTTAAATATCTCAAAAAAAATTAAATCATAATTTGTTCTTTGCGATTAAAGACTTTCTAGATCCTACTGACCAATCTCGTGAGGAATTACATCCACTAAGAGAATTCTCATTGTCACAGGCTGGATACTTAACTACTCCTTTAATTACTGGTTGAGAAGCCTCTTGACCCTAAGTCATAAAGCCGAGCTAGCATTAGAAGAGTCAGCTCTTGACATATTTATATGTTTGACCTCAGTTTTCAAAACAATGTTCGTGTTTTCACAGGCTTCGAAAGTGACGATCTGCGAGACCTCGAATTCTCTCAGTAGAGCTAAAGTGGGGGGATCAGAACTACTACCTAAAAACCTTTGCTAGTCTTTATTTGTGTTGCTATCCAATTTACTGACAGTCAACGCGATGAATAAGTTCCCGGTTCTTAAATTGTGACTACTAGCCCTCAATGACTCTATCGGATCAATATTTCTGTATTCAAGCGTATAAGCTCCGAGAACACTTTTGATTTTATGACTATACCAATTAAAATGCTACTAATACAATTACCGAATATGTCACGTTGACTACTTAGTAATTATTTTCTGCAAGCGGAATTATAGATGAAAATTGAAGTAAATAGAATAGATATTATAATTATGATTGTATTTAAGTAGAGGAATATATGATTTGTTTTCTTAAATTTGTAATCCTAGCGTGTGCTCATTTATCGACCCTATCCCCTATTTGAGGTGACTCGCGAGTCTATTGACTCTTCAAAATGATTTGATCAAATTTGTACATATTTTATTGAATAAAAACAAAAGTCCGATCAAAACGTATTGGCGAGTAAGGAGTATGTTACCGACGTTGGAGTGGTATTGAATATTATTTGAACTTGCGTTCAATGGTGAAAGAAGAAGAAATATGTTCGATGATGGTAGAATTCTCAGTAGAACTAACATTTTTGGGGTTAAGAATATATATTTTATATATGAGTTTTTATATTCAGCAAAGTTATAACTAATGAAAATCGCTGTAATCATTGCGGGGATTCCTTAAATATTCAACAAATAAATAAAATGATGTATTATAAGTAAAATAAGGAATCATCGGTGACACGAGCTCTTTATACTACGCATCGAACCCGCCCTCCGGCACGTAGTCGAAATCTACGGCTACGTGTTAGCCCTCGATTTAGTAGGAATCGCGAACTATACATAAAATTTCCATGTCGCCAGTATTTCGCGGTAGAACTACTAAAGAGGGAAGTTACGGGGTTCTATCGAATCTAGTAATCTTAAATATTTCAACGCGATTTTTTTTTAACTTAGTGAAACAGTTTTCGAGGGTTCCTAGCAGAGTGTCTGCTTTGCCACGAGACATCTTTTCGTTGCCTGATTTCTTAAAGTTGCCATAGCTTTCAGGAATTTTGGTATAAAGTTTAACCTGAACTTTATAAAAAGCGTCCATCTTACCCAGAAGCAACAATTAAAAGTTGGGATGCTGACTTCTTCGACATCTACAAGAAAAACGATCACCGATCAGTGCTCGTCGCGATTCTTAAAATTCAGAGTTGTTTTTGGCTGTAATTAGTTCCTAAAGTCTCGTGGCTAGTTCTGCATCACAGGGTGACCCAGAGGTGTGCTCTGTGGGCGCTCTGAGTAGGTGCGGGAATAGTTGGGGTAGTGCGGTGTACAGGGGTGAAAAAAGAGGTTCTGCACCACAGGACGACCCGGGGGTTGGCCTTGTGGGCGTCTTGGGAGTCAAATAATTTCTTATCATAACTTTAGATTTCATTTACTTTTCTATAAATTCTTTGAAAGAAGTTAATGTACATGATAATTCTTTAGCTTACACGCGCAATGCAAACCTTCATTATATTGTTTTTCATTTAATTTTACTATGTACTTCCATTCAATAGAATTACCATTTTTGTAAAGAGGACATTTGAACGCTATATTATTTCTTTCAAGTTTCAACATATGGCAGAGGTCAATGAAAACATACATCGGTTCTGATGTTAAGGGATGTCAGAAGTAAGGTTTAAATTTTTCTTTATTATTATAATCAAAATGTGCACCTATTTCTTTGCAGCATTTTTCATTAGATTCATCACCATCGAACGTAACACTTTTTACATCTATTTGTTTTTTACATAGTTCAATAAGTAATTCTTTTAAAAGAATACATTTTTGTTCACCGGACAAAGAATTTGTTAAATAATGCGCGACTAGAGCTTCAATACTTCCGTTAATACTGACTAGTATAGACTAAAGCTTTGCTCGCTTTTATAGGGTTTCCATTTGCATCTACTTGATCTACGAGTCCATCTAATGGACCCCCATATCTACTAATCCTTTCCACTCTTTCGACTTTTTACGCCTCTTCCATCGATTTAATGTTTTCTTGATTTCTTGTTTTTTAAGCGTTCGATGATTTGTTTCAGAATTTCAGGCAAGCCCTAATGACATTATAAAATAGAACTGTGTTAGGACAATCCATGAAATATATTTTTTGCATGTTTTGAACTACATTTGTGTACTACTTAAACGTTAATTATTGTACGGTAGGAAGTAAATCGTATTTCCAGTTATCCATGAATTTTTGTGCAACCAATAAAAATACAGATGCTTAAAGTATAAAAACTTTAACTCAGATTGTAACTTTTACTTTACTCCATTTACTCGTGTTATTGCCATCTGCTTATTATTATACTCGTTTATTGCCGTATACACACACACACACACACACACACACACTAATGCACGCACACTTACATCGAAATATAATTGACATCATTATTTTCAGACATTGTTCAATCTAAATATTTATGATCAACTGTCTAAAAAAATCAAATAGCATGAATTAGTGCAGTTTTATAATTTGTGCTACTAAGTACAAAGTTTTCTATTTTATAAAA
>JAPYYV010009476.1:0-11917 GCA_030522625.1 Copidosoma aretas | reverse complement strand
GTGTTCAACGCTTCACTCCGACGGATTTTTTCTGTGCTGGTGACACTGATTCAAGAACAAGATATACTCAAGATCTTGAGTAATTTATCTTGACAATATCAGTTTCTTGAGTAGCATTTCTTGTTATTGTCTTGTATGCTGTTTGCTCATCTTGTTCTTGTTCTTGTCTTGATTTTCAAGACAAGACAAAACAAGATCAAGAATTTCTTGAATCTTGTGGCAGACCTAAACTTTTTAGATTTTATTGAAATATAATATTTTTTGTGACATCTGTTATTTTATTTATTAGTTATTTGGATATTTTAATTGCAATTAGCATAGGTGAACAATAATTGACATTCAAAATATCAATTAACTCTAAATTTATATGGGTTAAGAAGGACTGCACGAGAACAACTATACCTTCAATATAGGCTATATCAATCCAAAATAATCGATTTTTTCATCGTGAGTGAAATCAAATTTTAGACAATTTATCGCAATCTATTAACAATAGGAATCAAAAATTTTTCGCGTTAACCGCGAATATTATGAAATTAATTTCAAACTATTATTAGTTTTTCGTCCAGTTAGCGAAGAATAGTATCTTTGAAATAATTTTTTTATTGTGTAAATTTCTGTATGTAATAGTTGATAATAAATAAATCAGTTATTATAGTAAAAGTGTACAAATGATGTTAAGACAGTTGCAAGTTATGTACACAATTAGTTGAGGTTCGTACCAATGCGTTTGTAGCATGGTGGATAAGCTTCTGTCCCGTAACCAGAAGGGCACCGGTTCGAGTATTGGTGGGAACTGTTTTTTTTTTTTTTTTTCTTCTGAGAAAATCTATCGCGCCACCGTCACCGCAGTTAAAAAATTTTCATTTTGGTCCCCATAATGGGAAAGCCAGAACGCGTCATAAGAAGCTTCGCTTCATAAAGAAGATAACATACACATGATTGCTCGACCAAAATTAACTTATAGTCTTCTGTCCCAAGGTGCGACTCTGCGACTGCACTTTCTAGATTTGTAATTTTCGTCTTAATAATAAATAATTCTATAAATTTGATTTATTAGCTCGTATACCATTAAAATGAATGATAACAATTTAATAGATATGCTTATTCCCCTTTTATTATATCGCAATTCGGATCACTAACGTTATTCAGGCATAAATTTGACTGCGTTGATACACATGTAAAGTTATGACTAAATAACATTTGCAATACACCAATAAACTCTTGTGGTAGATTAGCTAACAATAAACCACTATCAAGTAATCGAGCTGCAATAAACAATATCTTGAATTTATAACTTTGCCTTTTCTGTTATGTGCCATAAAATCATTTTCTTTTTTCTATTTCATGTCATAATTCATTTTTATATTATTTATTTGTCGGAATGCATATCTTCAAATAAAAACTTAATTGAATACATTTTACGAGTCTTCTGAACGTATGCTTGAATTCATTTGAACACAAAAATAATGTATTCAAATCTTTTGGTTATTTAAAAATCCATTTATGTATAGATAAATAATGTAACAATTCATTACAAACTGATGTTGTCAAACTCACCTTTTCGACTACTCTATGAATTTATGATTCATATCGATCTTAAGATAAAATTCATTGATAGATTTTTTTTTTTTTTTAATGTATAAATACTTAATATTTGATGAAATGAGATTACATGAACATACAAATTCTTTAGACTTTCTCTAATTTTGCTTTCAACATAAGTGCCTGTTATTTTATTCGTAGTGTATTTGATTATTTTTAACATACTTGGATTTAAATCTTAAATTTAATTTTTATCTATATTATTTTTATTGAAACATGATATTTAAATAGTACTTGACTGAAAATCATTATCAATCAAAGACAAAATAATTAAAAATAAGAAAGTAGAAACTTATACAATCATGAAATTATGGGTGAAGTAAAGTTTAAATCAAATTAGAAATTATCTCTAAAATCAAATCAAAACGAATACCCAACGCTGTAAAAAATTATAAAAATTATACCTGAGCTAGAAATTTTAATTAAATGTGTGTTTAAAATGATTATCAAACGGATTTAAAATAAATAACAAATTAAGTGAAGCAACATCAGACTATAAAATATATTTAACTAAACAGAAAAAATTTATTCATTACATTTAGTAGGTTACCTATCAATATCCCGAATTGTTCTCACGCACAAGAATTTTTTTGAAAAAAAAAAATTTTGTGTGTAAAAATATAACGAATAGTTTTAACGGCGAACACCCAGACTGGTTATGTTACTGTTGTTGATTGACAACGTTATATATAGCAACGAACATCGTGTGTTATTATGCACCCTCGACTTTAATTTTCGAGGAAATAATCGTTCGGAAAAATAATTATTCGGGAAAGTGTCATTCGGGAAATGTCATTCGGGAAACCATCGTTCAGGAAAAAGATCGTTCGGGAAGAAGACCATTCGGGAAGAAGACCGTTCGGGAAGAAGACCGTTCGGGAAATGCCATTCGGGACAGTGAGGGGGAACCCATTTAGTAATTTCAAATCAATGTCACTTTTAAGAACAAGATTTCATTAACTTAATTACAAGAAAGTTAATCAATTCTAATACCTGATCAGTTCCTAAATACAAATGAAAGATTAGGCTACTGAGCGGAGTGCTGAGCTTTTTAATGCTTGAAAGATTTAATTTTTAAGCTAATGAATTAAAGACAATGTGGTCCCTTCATTGAAGTATTATTGTTGAATGAAGCAATATGATGTTTTGTTCTGAGTAACATCTTTTTATTGTAGAATTGACTATAAACACAAGTATCTCATTTTGAAAATTTTTAGATTGTATCGATTTATTTTTATGGAAGGACACCCCTATTTTGGTATCAAAATGACTCCACTTCGCTTATTATGTAAAAAAACTCTCGTAAAACCTATGGTAAAGTCAAGTTCCGCCGACAGCGACATCAGTCGGCAGCAAGTTTCAATAGTTGGGTAGTAGAAGCTAAGTAAGGCATGGCATAACCAAACTGAGAAAAAATCGGTGCAAATACAGCATGACCCCCGGGGTGTCCACTATCCGATCACACATAGTACGGTGAGTCAGGACCCCGCAAACAGAATTTATATTTCTTGCAGTACTGTGTTATTTAATGAAAGTAGGATCCATCGTAAATTAAAAAACTTGAAAACCGAGTAAGATATTATCTTAATTAAAAAAATACCTTCTCAAAGAGTGATTTGTATATACTACTCACAATACATATAATAAAACAATGAAAATCGTATGGATGGGTAAACAAAGAAAATGATTATTACTTACCGACTCTACAGGAAAGCTCGTAACTGGACCCACAGGTAATAGATGAAGTGGAAAGAAAGCACTTTCCTGATCCAATTTTTCACTTCAATTACGCGTGATATGATGGATAAAGCTTGTATGCGCTTGTAAAGAAATATCAACAAACAGCAACGAGAGTTGTCATGGTAACTTCGCAATCGATAGAAAAACATCTTAAGCAATAACTCGTTTGCCTGCTCATAGAAACCATATATTATTACTAAGGTTATTGTTTAAGCGGTTACTTGAAAAAATACTTGGGTATTTACTCAAGTATACATTGAAGTGTTTACTTAAGCATTTACTTAAGTAATAACTTAGGTGATCTCCTAAGCATTTACTTAAGCATTTACTTAATAAATAACCTAAGAATTTACTGAAGCAGTTAATCAAGTAATTATTCAAGCAGTTACTTAAGTATTTACTCAAACTGTTGCTCAAGGATTTATTTGAGCGATCGTTTAAGCAAAGAATCGAGTAACTGCTTAAGTACAAGCAGTAGAATGAGTAGTACGTTTAAATATAGTTATATACAAATAATGAAGATTGTTGTCATGGAAATGTGCACAATGTCCTCGTGTACAATGTCTGGGACTCGCGCCAAATTGATATACGTGACTTGCCAATAATAGGTAATTCACATAGAAAAAATCAGTTAACATATTTTGAAATAGATTTAGACATTAAAGAATGAAATGTGTTGTTGTTGTAAATATCTGCGACATTAAATATTACAGTTTTTGTGAAATGACCTTCATATATGTTATTTCTAATACCATCGGTAATAACGTATTAAAATTATAGATTTATAACCTGTGTTGTCTTTTCGATATTTTTATTTTTGTTTGATACATACACACATATTATACACGGTATATAAACAACAGACATTTTAGTCAGAGTAATCTGTTTGGGTCTTACGTTCTCAAAACACGTTTTAATAACTTTATTTTCTCAATATGTAATCATTTATTCATTGCAAAGCTTATTTTTTAAAGAAGCAAGAATAATAACAAGAAGGAAGTAAGTTTTGATCTATTTGTACATTTTAAAGTGTCTTTTTTTTGTGTGGAATCTATCGCTGGTTTGATACGCAGTTTCCCAAGTTCTGACAAATAAATTGTTTTTTAAGTCATTATTGACACAATGGTAGTCTCTTCATTTGATTTAATTCTTCATTGATAAGAAGAATTAAGCCTATATTATCAATAAAACTGTTGTGTGAGATGAAAAACAAAGACTTCCTGTTGAAAACGATTCTTATCGTGATTCAATATTGAACTTTGATGCTCAAAGAGGAAAATTATTTTTTCAATTATATACATACTATCAGAGTTTAAAAAAATCTGGTTTTTGCTAATTTAATAGCATAAGTACGCAGTTACTAATATTATGATACATATCAATATCACAAGATAGAGATCGAGACTTGGTTCTGAAGCCATACATATGCAAGTCGTTTTTCAATCTTGCGTCTTTCATAATATAGGGATTATTTATATGTTATACTTTGGTTGTGAGTATTTCACTATTAATAGTAAAAAATCAAAATGATTTTTGAAATTATATAACTTATATGAATATGTATGTATCATCAAGTATTAATGACTTTTCACTTTCATTAGTGGAAACATCTGTGAATGTAACAAATTTTTAGAAGATTCTTGCTGTATGCAAGTTTGTCAAGATATATGTTCTATTAACTCAACATTCACCAGAGTAATGAAGACTAATCAACGCTTTCGATTTATCTGACTGAAATTCAAGTGTTACGTGTATGAATCAACTGCTGTTTTGTATTCGGTCGAAATTCATGGCCTTGGCAGCAGACTGCCTTTTAAAAAGTTAGAGATAGGTATTTTAAAATCATGTCATGTGCGCCAATAACTATACGATACTTATCAATTTTTGCAAAATTAATATGAATTTTTGATAGTTTACTAGAGTTACCTTTTTAAATAACTGATATTAGTTTCCCGGTAGAAAGTTTATTTCTTTTTTTTCACGTTTTAGAAACGTAGCATTATTTAGAACATATGTATAACTATTTGTTAAATAACTTCGAGCCACTATTTAAGGAGTGATATTTTCACAAATTGAATATGATATTAGACGTCTTTATCTACCTGCATTTTTTCATCTGCAGAAATTATTTTGTAATAGACTAGATATTTAGTCATTGTTAGCATCTTTTACTAAGATACAGTCGACAATGATAAAAAACTCGACTAACGAGGTGTGATTTCATTTAAATAACGTTGATGATCAATATTCACATTTTGCAATCGCTTCTGAATCAATTATTTCTGTAATTGATATAACATTTCATAATTAACTGTAAACAATCATAAAAATTAACTTCAAAATTGGAAATATCGAATATTATCCTATCTTAAAGTTTTGATGGCCTTAAAGCTACAAATTTTTCATGGATTATTGTTTTAAAGTTTTTTATATTGATTATTAACTAGCAAAATATCTCAAAAGACATGCATTTGGATGAAAATTCGGTTAGGTACTTTTTATTCCTCGAAATGAGCTGAATACAATAGTATGATGCATGACACTCACTTATCAGAGATATTTCTGGAAAACTTGTAAACAAAATTACAAGCAACAATTACGCTTGTACAAGTTTATCATTAAATAATATCAAAGTCATCACGGTTTTCAAGATCAAAAGTTGGACATAGTTTGTGTGGAACACTTGTTCAAGTCACTTACTGGCGTCATTACTATGAAACCGCAAATTTTTTTAAGTCTGGCGTCTGGATTTGTTTTCAAACATCTCGTACATACGGAGGATTGAATAATCTCGGCTTGGAATTTAATATTAGCTGTGACATTAGTTTTTAATAGAATTGAGTTTTATTATATTAATTGTATTTGAGTACATTCATTTGTGTCATATTTGCTCTACCTGATCATTTTTAAGTACAAAAGTGCTTGCATAGAAATTGATAATTCGACTTTTTTTTAGACAAAGATGAAGAAATCGTCGAAATTCAAAGTAATCGCTTGCTGTTGTGTAATAATGTTTAGCTTTATAAAACTTTAGTGTTCGTGGCTAAAAATTTCAAACATCTTATCACCATGGTAACAAACATGTACTATATCAGTTTAATAAAGCGCCTCTTTAAAAATACCGTTCGTATGAATGAAGCGCTGAGACTCGCGCTGAGACATTTATGAAATCGTAACAGCGTGTCTCACAGATTGCGCAAGGTCACTGGATCACATAAAATTAATTTTTTAAACCGACTTGTTTATCTCATGTTACATTGAAACAAAAAAGTTATACCGTGAAAAAATCATTTAAAGCGTAGTTCATTCTATGGAAAATATATAGATATGTACCGATTAACAAAAAAATAATTATTACGATAGTAATATAGTTTATAACGTTTGAAATTACACGTTTTTGGTATTCGTTACTCGTAAAGATGATAATTTTATAACATAATTTAAAAAACCAATCGATTGTAAATGTCACTGGTTTTCTAGTGAGGATGAAGTGTATTTTTACACCCATCAAACTGCGGAAATATTGACAGTAACTTTTCCACAGCGTCTTTCTCCACCCTAATTACTCTTTAGACATTTCTACCAAACTATTCCGCTACCTCGACCTTTTAACGAGCTCATTGTCATTGAACCCCGAAAATAACATCGAATATACCCGCTAACTTTGGATTTCCCACCCGAAAAACAATCCGCTCAAAACTCCCTCAACGTCATAGTATACACCTCCCGCGCCAGTACCGCAAACCCAACCGACTTCGAAGTCATCACTATTTCATAACGATACGAGTGTCGTGTTCAACCAATGTCTCGCGTGATTTTTGTGTCCATGATGTTCATTATGCAATCAAGCCTAGAAATTGTAATAATAACGTAGAATCGAAGAATAAATATGTCACGAGATCATTTCTCTTTACAAAAATGCTTGGAACAAACTGAACTCGAGGGGATCAATGAAAAAAAGTTTCATCATCTTCGTAGAGAAAGATCGTTTAGTCGAATATTCCGTGCAACGCGGCATTATTCCCATCAGCCACGAACTTCGCAATCATCACAAAGCCGATATTCCAACACAAGCATCCTTCCACTCGGACACCTCCTTCGACCCATCGACCCAAGATCGGTCCCTGCAGGCAGCGCTCCGGCACGCAAGACGGCAACCAGGCGCCCCACAGTGGGCTATTTTGTTTTTTTTTACTCAACACCTAATATCTGAAGAACGATGATGGATAACATGTGCTAAATTTTTTTTTAAATTTTTTTCTTATATAACAGAGAATAAAGAAAAACTATACATAAGGCCGAAAAATTGAAACTTAACCTACAAATTTGCATTAAACATCAATTTTTCGTGATTGTTCACCTCTGGGCCGTTTTTTGGGGCCTGTTCCCGAACAATAGCCATAACAAGACAAAACTTATCGGAAAGTTTATACAAAAAGATGGAATGTAATGAAAAGAAACGAAAAGCATCATCTCATACATTTCGAATTTTAACTTTGAAACCCTGAAATACGGGCAAAAAGCACCCTCAAAATTGTTTTTATATTTTCATCGTATTCTGCGGGAAAACTGCTAACAATTCATCATCGATCCGAATTTTTTCCGTTCGCATTGATTTTCGTGCAAAACCAGTGAAAACCCACGAAAAATCGATGTTCAACGCAATTTGTAGGTTAGAATTTTTCGGCCCTTCTCCCTACGCTGAGAGAGCAATTTGTTCACAGTAAACATGATATGTCAACTATTAATATATTATGTTGATGAATTCAGTGGGTGTATTATCAGTTAACATATTATGTTTATTGCAACAAATCGGTCTCTCAGTGTAGTTCTCCTTCATTGTCCAGCGTACGAAGAAGTTACAAAAAAAATTCATCAGACACCACGTTTCGAGTAAAAATGAACCAAACTAGCCCACTGTGCGCCCCCGACAAGGCCCGCGATAACGCGCTGCCGCTGCTCCCTCCACTCCCCGGCCCCCCGCTCCGTCGCGGCGCGCTCCCACCGCTCCGCGACGGCTGATAATACCAGCGGCAGCCCCCGGCCGCGCTCGCCGATCAGTACGCACTCGCGCGCCAGCCCGGCCGATCCGAACCTCGCGCGGGCCCCTGCACCGATCGACCCGCGCTCGTCTTGGACATCCCGGAGGCGCCATGCAGTCCCTCATGGATCAGATTTACGTGAGTCCCTCTCCATCCCTCTCTCTCTCGGGCCGGTGTCTTTGATCCGTCCTCGCCGCGCGCAATGCCCGTGCGCCCGCTGAGCGAAGGCCCCGGGTCGTGCATCGCGACGATCGGGGGAACGAGGACTCCGCGCGCCGCGTTTTCGGAGGTTCGCCTCCGTCCGGTGAGAGAGCCGACGATGCTCGGGCGGCGGGCTGATTTGTTGCCCCCCCGCGCGCGCAACGCGGCCCGAAGTAATTAGTTCGGCGATTAGCGCGCGCGGCGGTTTCCGGGAGGACGATGACGGGTTTTCGAGGCGAAGCTCGGGGAATCGGATCGGGGCATCGGATTGGCGCGCCGCGAGGCTTGGGTGACGCCGTCGGGCCGATAGAAGTGTATCAACAACATGTGCAAGCGTGTCTCTGTCTCCGATCGACGTCCTTATCCCGTGAACCACTTCTAATTGCATCATCGATGACGAACGTTTTTCGAAGGCTCTATTGCCCTGACGAACATTTGACGCTTGAAGTGGCTTTTGCTTTGTTTATAACGGTCATTTTACGCGTTCTCGGAACTTTCTTATTCGGAAGTCGATTTTTAAGCGATGGCATGGAGTTTCGACGACTGTTCCATGCAATCGCTTCTCGTACGTGTCGAAGAGTGTGTGATATTTGTACGAACATTTCCTCCAAAAGTTCCGACGAATTGTTGGAAAAATTAATATGTTAGATTTCCATTGGTCAATGTAATAATACGATTGATTTCTTTCTATAGTGAAATCTTGCAAGCGGAATTTTTTATTTCCAAAACTTTGGTCCTTCTATCGTACACATTTTGTGCTTGGTATTTACATACGATCCGCACATTATAACAAATAAATTATAAATGAATTGACTTGTAAGGAATTCATAGAAGATTTGTGGATAATGACGTGTACGATGATTATAGAGATTCTGAAAATTAAATCATCTCCAAATAGTGGCAATTGAAAATTTTATGAAAAATTCAAAGTATGTCAATCATGAATAATTTTACTGATTTTATTGCATGTAGCTTCGGAAATTACAAATTTATGTATAAGACACTATCAGATCCTTAATGTATTTAAATTTGCATTCAAACAATCGCAATCAAAATATAATTAATAAATAACCAGTATTTTAGTGACCAATTCAATTTTATTGGTACAATTTTTTAACCAACCGCTAAATTCAATTGTTATGTAAAGTGCGTTTAAATAAAAAATTATATTATATTCGACACATCGGATACGTATAGACACGCATACATATGTGAGCTATTCTACGAAAAAATTATTGGTTATTTCAATGTTGCAGCTGGAGTAGTTCGATTACAGTCAAATGTGGAGTTTGTAACTAAACTTATAGTTCGAAAGAGGTACACAAACTTGTTAAAATACATACATATATAAATGGGCAGTAATGCACATATTGAAATCACTTGAATAAACAAAAAAACCATGTATAGTTTACAAATACATAACAATTAATATCATGAAAACACCTCATTTAATTTGAAATATCATGTACTTAGTTTTTAAGGAAAATCGTGGCTACGCTAAAAAGTCCATGTAACTTTTTTTCGGCCTTTTTAAAATCTTAAAATCTAATTTATCAAGAAAATTTGACAAATTCACTTCTTTAAGAGGCAATACAATATTCAATTTAGCAATCAAACTATCACAACAAAAAGATGATCAATAATTTATTCGCATTTCAACCAATAATTCAATTTAATTATTGACTTAAATTGTTATTGACTTAAAGTTGTTTTGATCAATAACTCAATTTAATTTTTATTTAAAATACTAATCAATTATCGTAATTGAAGTTTATTTTAATTTTAATACGAAGAAATAAACAATAAATTTTGGTTCTTGACACGAATCATATTAAAACTTATTTAAACTTTTCATACTCTTGGTCACCATAACAATCGAATTAAAATAATACAGTATGATAAAATTTATTTTGAATGAAATAGCTCTAGCAGATACAAATTTTTGTATTTTTTGAACGTTAAGTTGCAAGACGAATTAATTGCGTGTAATGACAAACGTGCAATTTTCTCATCAACCTATAATCTTTTCTTTAATAATGTCTTGTTGTACATAAAAGGTTATTCATTGAGGAAAAATTGCATAATATATTAAGATGATAATGTCATGCATGAGTCATATCTGGGCTTATACTAATCACGTGGTTGATTTATTTACAGTCTGTACATAGTATCATCATTATGACAAGGAATGAAGTACTTTAATTTTTCAACAACTCGCATGAAAAATAATACAATGATAAATAATCATAATTTTTTTTAATTTTTCTGAATAATTTAATAAATCACAAAAAATGCCTGTGAGGGAAATTTATCACACAAATTTAACTGTAACTTACAGAAAACTTTTCAAACAACAATATAATTATATAAATTGAAGAAAAAAATTTTAGGTCATGTATGGTTGATATATATATACACTGCAACAGTTATAATCACGATCTTGATATTATAAAGAGCCATCGAATACGCTGAATTCAATAAGTATTCCTTGAACTTTAAGGAAGTTGGTGCGGATATATATTTATACTTATTCAAATTGATGTTTATTAAATGATTTGCCGCATAAATAATTGATTGATGGCACGGATTTGTACCAAAACAGCCTAAGAATCTAGTAAATCACAGAAATCTCGAAAAATACTATAAAATTCTGATAAAAGTCAAAAAGGTTGGGAAAATTAGAGCACAATACAGATATATTGAAAGCATTGAAAGTTACATAAAAATTAGGATATTTTAAAAATGGCACGGGTAAAGTATCTAATATTTAAATGCGTCATTATGAAAGGTGTCTGAAGTAACGTATTAGTCTTTTGACAAAATCCGTTGAGCGATTTTTAAAAAATTTATTTTAACTTCTGCTTTTTACGGGGCAAGCCTATACTAACCACATTAAAGCGTCCAACTTTGAAGCTTCGTATCTTGAAAACTTTACGGGCGATCTTTTCAAAATGTTAACCATCAATGTACAGCAATATTATGAACTGATCCCCAAAGTTTGGAAATAATCTGTTGTAGGTCGATTTTTGGACCAACTATCTTAAGGTAGCTCCCTTGCGAAAACCTACGGAATGAAATATGTTTCATTTGATAGATTTTGATCCACTGAATCCAACGGTGTCCTTGTTTATACCCCGAGCGGGACAAAATCTCGAGATATTTCAGCTCAGTTGTACTTTTTAACATGAGCTTATATGGCGGAGCATAAAAAAATCAGCTTTACGTTGGAGAGTACAACTTTGAGCTGAAATATCTCGAGATTTTGTCCCGCTCAGGGTATAAACAAGGACACCGTTGGATTCAGCGGATCAAAATCTATCAAATGAAAC